>JAJGQW010000135.1:24901-84257 GCA_020745705.1 Hemiprocne comata
ACTCATTTCCTCCCCCCAGGCTTTTCAGCAGTTGAAATGCTGACTACTGCTGTTTCCTGGAATAAAAATGAAGTACCTCAGAACAATCCTCATGCAGAAGACAACGACCAGAAAGCCAGGTACAACCATTCGCAGAGCCTCATTCAAGCCAGGAAACAATCCCAAAACACAGACACAGAAATTTCTATCTACCATAAACAACAACAAAAAAAACAACATTCATTTCAGAGTCACACAGGATACTATATACCTTCCTGTGCTCAGAGTTGTTATAAAGACTATTCTACTATAGAGGCTATTTTTGCCCTGCTTCTACGGACTTGAAAAAAAGAAACCACAAACATCCAGAGAAGGACTACTTTACCACTCCATCACCAAACAGCTTTAAGCATAAAGATAATGCACAATAAAGTACAAATACTGACCGAAATACTACTCTACACTGGCCTGTATATCCCTCACTTCCACTGGTGCGCAGCAGCGGACACAGGTGCTCCCAAAGGCTCATGACTGCTTAAATGCACTTCATCTCAAAAAAATCTAAACGTTCAGTCAGACTCGAGGAACTGAAACTGAAAATCCAGCAGCCAAGGCAAACGAGTACTTTTTTATAAGACACTTTTCTGTTGTTACGACACAAATCAATATTTTAGATTTTATCCTGAGGAAAAAAACACATCTTAAAGCAACAAGGCCCCTGAGCTTACTGCTTCTGAAAGGAAAACAATGGAAAACACCACCTCTTAACGCAGACACCTTGATAAGGAAGAAAAAACACAAACATTGCTAGTTTTTAGCAGCCTGAACTGTCCTGCACGGCCCGCCCGCGCAGCTGTCTCCTCAGCACCCAGCAGCTCAGCACCCAGAAAAGCCTCGCCAGGATCGGCAGAATCCTCCTTCCACACAACAAAATCGCGTGTTTGGCCACCTACAGAGACACGCACAACCCCGCTCCTGCCGAGCAGCCCCGCCCGCACTCACCGCACACCGCCGAGCGCTCCGCCACACCACGGCTGCACGGCGGCCGCGGAGCCTTCCAGAAGGAGCGGGGCGGGGCAGGGCCGGGCGCGCGCTGCCGCGGGGCAGAGGCACAAAATGGCGGCTGAGGGGGAGCTCGGCCTGGCCTGAGGGGAGCGGCGCCATTCCCGCCCTATTGCACGCAGCCGCTGCCCGGCTCCATCTGTGCCGGGCTGATCTGGCCACCCCGCCCTGAGCCAGCTGCGCTGACACGGGAGTCAGTCCGATGGGACGGGCCCCGGGGCCTCGGCAGCCAGCCGTCCGCCGCCCTGCCCGTGGCGCCGGGGAGCCGCCGAGCGGGCGGTTGAGGCAGCCGCTCCCCCGCCGGGAAACCACCGGTCGCCGTGTGGAGCCTGTCCGGCCCCTGCCACGACGACAGCGGGGGCAGAGGGGACCGTGCCTGGAAAGCTTAAAAGAGCCTTTTCATTGAACGAGTGGCTTCGTGAAAAGACACTACAAACACCCTGATTTCCTGCTGCCAAAGGGTTAGTTTTCTTCTCACTGAATATTAACTACCCATACGGGACAGGCACAAAGGCTGGGTGTGTGCTAATGCTATTCAAAAAGCCTTCCCATACCGATCTGAATCGAAATTTTACATTGCAATTTGAGACTGTAAACATGCATAAGAAGCTTCTGAAATACTCAAGGCAATTGTATTTGCAGTGGCTATAAAGCAATCCATAATTCACAATGAAGTACATCCATGTTGTCCGTAAATGTCACACTGCTGTAGTGGCAAAATTCTAATCTGTGATATAGTATAGACTGATGCATGACATTATGTCATTGCTGCATTACAGTATATTACTATGCATTTGCACCAGGCTATATTTCAAATATCTTGTAAAAAGATAATTAATATCATGTAGGCTCACCTTTAAGCATGTGGATAGAATTCAAAATGTAGAATTGTAATCCCACTGAATTAATGGACAGAACTCCTAAAGAGACTGTCCTGTTTACAGTGTACTGGCCTTGAGAAAAAGGCAACGGAATTCACTGTTCATCACTGTAAAGGGACACACAGGTGAGAAACAATCCTAACACACAGTACACATCCATCCAACAACAACTGAGTAAGAGATGCAGGGATTACTAATATTTTCAAAGGAAACAAATCTCTCTGCAAGGAAGTCTGGAATTATAAACGATTCCTGAAAAGGGCTGACAGTGATAGAAATTTACTAAAATGATGACTTTGCTGTGCTAAGTTAGCTGAATGGGTAACTTTTAAAACAATGTGCTTTGTGCCAGTTACGCCAAGCATCCTGCAGGTTGTGATAACACCAAGTCTTCTAAGACCTGTCTCAGACAACATTCAACATTCATGTTGGTTCTGGACCCACCTGGGTGATCTACCACCAGGAGACTGGAGACAGGACCAGGACAGGAGACAGGATGAAGAAGACAAAGGACTAGAATCAACAAAGACCCCCCCAGGAGACCCTTGAGCATGCATAATTACAAAGACAGCTAGTTCCAGGAAATAAAATGACTATGAATCCTGGGAACAAATTGACATCAAACTGAATATGCATGTTTTTGGTCTCTATTAGTTGGGGTGTTTGGCTAACTCGTCAGAGCACTTATGGTGGAGATATCCCCAGTGCTGCCCAGCACTGCAATAAAGAATGCCTGCTCAGCAACAGCTTGTTTCTTGGGTCTTTATCTCAGAATCCTTACCCAGCTGCACCCAGCCTCCTACTTTGGTGAGAAGTGTTAGAAAGCAACGGGGTTTGGAAGCTCAATGCACACAGGACATAGACACCACACAGAGCAGGGCTCACATACGTTACCCCACCCCTCCCTTCCTCCCGTGCCCAAATCACCTTGTGTTCCCGGTTTCTCTCCCTCCTTCCCCCCAGCGGCACAGGGGGATGGGGATGGGGTTTAGAGTCACTTTACAGTCTGGTGGGTTTTGCCACTCCTTCCTCCTCAGGAAGAAGGATTCCTTACAGTCCTCCCCTGCTCCCCACGGGGTCCCTCCCATGGGAGAGAGTCCTCCACAAACCTCTCCTCCATGAGTCCTTCCCACGAGGAAGCATGTTGCTTGAGTTTCAGTTTCTTTTAAAGAGCTTCAGCAGAGAATGAATTTACACCAAAGGGGAATACCCAACAGTATGTGCCTTTTGTCTCATTATCAAATGATAATGAGATTGATTGTCTTCCATTATCAAAACAGTGCTTTGTGTATCTCTCGATTTTAGGTACCCTGACAACTGCTGGACCAACAGACTCATCTTTGTTCAGTCCCCTGGCAGTGCTTGGATCAAAACCTGAATAGGTGCAGGAGAGGGGAGCAGCTCTGATAGCTTTCACCATCAGAAATTTGGGATTAGGCTGGGCCAGATCACAGAGGAACATCTGCTGTCATTCCACGGGCTCTCCTCTGCTATAAAACTGAACTTGGTAGCTCTGACAGCCCTGGGAATAAGTGAGGTTACATTCTCCCACTCCCCCCGGCCCCTGAACTGACAAAATTCAATTTAAGCCCTCTTGCTGGAAAGTCTCAAGATGCTACTTCTAAAAAATGTTTGGGTTGCCATCAGGTCAAATACAGTGGGCCCTAAAAGGAGAACAGTGGTTCCTAATGCAACTGCTGTGGAGATGTACCTGCTTCCCCCTTCTCCTGCAGATGGATTGGTATTACCCCAGCTCAAGCAGGTATTGAACTGGTCCTGTTATGGACAGTAGCCACACTGGAGAAGAGTGTGAATAATTCAGACATTGGAGTGCTAGTTTTTTCCATTGAAATTACATGAGAAATTATCTGAAACAATAGGGTGGTTTCCTCAGTTAAGGTAACAGACTTTCTATTGTGAAAGTAATGGGAGAACACCCCACCACCCCCAAAACCTCAGGCTTATATAAAAAACAGGTTGAAATACTGAATATGGAATATTGAAGCTAATGGGAGTTCTATTCTCTTTCAAAAAGTATTTTTACCCCAGCATCAAAAAGATACACACAGCTCTGGCTTTTCCTTGAAATACCGTATACATGCAAGAACAAAATATAAAACCAGACATTTTCATCTATTTCAAGAGCCTACAGTGAGTTCTCTCTACTGCTGTTTGTAGAAGTATCCTAAGCATTCAGAATACTTATTTTTATCATGTTCTTTCATCCTCAAAAATGTTATTAATGTCAAGAAGATCTGCTTTCTGAGAATTAAAAGCAGCTGTGTGTTAGTCAGTATCTCACACACCTTGTGAAGCTTGCTTGCCTGAAGCTTTACTCATCTAAGTCCATCGGTTGGCTCATCCCACTCGGGAAACACAAAGCTGCAGAAAGACAAGCACAAGTTCTCCTCAGCTGCTATGGAAGAATTTGCTTTCTATAACTACCAGAAAATACTGATGTATAATAAACTAAACTACATCTATTCAAAAGATATTTTCATGCAGATCTGCCAGTGCAAAATAGTTCTATAACTGTACGAAATGACAATGAAATTTAAAAAAAGAAAAGCAGAAATCAAGAACTTCTGTATTAGTAGAAGGAAAATAAATAAGGAAGTCTCTAGTCTGCAAACTGAGACAAGAAGCTGAATTCACAGGATGCATTTTTTCCACTAAACACATCAGGCCTATAAATATTTGTTTCATATTAGCAGTTTAGATGTAACACATTCACATTTGAAACCATAAAATCACGTGTCTGCTTCTTCTTGCTATTCATCTGCCATCTATGCTTTTACTGATGTACAATAAAAAACAAGCAAATGTTAATTTGGCAGTGGCTGAGATCTTTACTGATCATATCAACAAGATTAATAAAATAAAAATCAGAAGCAATTTTAAGAAATACAACATATGCTCCTCTCATTAATATAGCGTATGCTCTCATTTCTTCTGAAGTTTTAAACATAGCAAAGTTAATTATGAAAATAATGATAACTAAATAATTAGATTATCATGTAATTATTTTTAGGGGAAAAAAATCTGTAAAAAAAAAATCCTGAAGGCTTCAGAAAGGCCCCAGGAGATGAGAGTGGAGTTGTTCGGATGCCTGAACTATGATGTCAATTTATTTGCATCCAGCCGTGTTTATTGAATAAGGATGAAACAGAAAAAATGCCTCCAAGGTGTTTCCTGGGTATGTAAATCAATACTCCTCACTGCTAGAAAGCTAGCAGTATATTGGCCACAAACCAGAGGATTCAAGGCATCCTGAACAGACCAGTGATGGGAAAAGAGAGTTGCTTTGTGTTAACAAGCCCCATTAGCACCTTAAGCAGGGCACCTCTAACAGGGAAATCACTGGTGGGCAGAGGGGAGATGAAGCACTTCAGGACACACCTACCAGGAAGAAATGAAGAATTCTCTAGTTTGGGCAAACGGCAACGAAAAACTGTTAAAGACAGCAGACACTGTCCTGGAAAGGAGAGGAAGGGAATGTCCTACTCGGATTTCCCTGGCTTAACTGACTGCAGCCACCTGTTCCCTCAAACAGGGGGTGATCACACACAAACTAATTTCAGCTCTAAGGCAGCTGGGTGTTTGCCATAGATAGAGGCTGTACTTACATCCCTGCCTTTTAAAAAGCTTTAAGTCAGCATCATTCGTGCTCAAGTCTTCACTGACTGTAGAACTGGTTTGGGTTTGAAATAATCCTCATGTCTGTGATACTCCACTTGGAAACTGGAGTTTGGAATGGTGTTTGTCCTGCTGTGCAATTTCTACAGTTAGTAAAAGCCTGCATCACTTGCAGCTGGCCACAGATTTAGTTCACATGCCATTTGTACTGACAGTAAATTCTCCAACAGGACAAAGCACTCCTGTGGTTACAACAGCACAGGGTGACCACACTACCCCTCAGCTAGTTGCTACACCCATGGAAAGAGTTCCTTCTGCTCTACCAGCTTCTGCTTCAGCCTCACAGTACATTTTCTTCAATATATTCTTGTAACAGGTACCTGGAATAACTCCTCTCTAGCTGTGTATCAGCTGTTCAGAAGCCTGGCTGCTGTCATCCCCTCCAAGGCTGTTTTATCATGGGCAAACAAGTCTTGCAACACACTCTCCACAGCGCTGTTTGTACTGAGAGTGACAGAGGCTGAGAAACATCACTTCTCACTGAAATACCGTGTTTCCATCGATTGAAACATTTTCTGTAACAATCCAATGTGACTAGAGAGGGTAATTACAATATAGCTATTAATAAAGTCACTTGAATCTAAGCCCCAGTTGTGGGACTTCAAAACCATCTCTTAAGCTTGTCCAAACCAGCGGCATCTACGCACGGCACCCGTGCTTCCCAAAAAGGAGGAAAAACTGGTGCCTTCCTGTTTCCTAGATCTGTGTGATATACGTGGATGGTTAATTCAGTGACAGCAATGAGGTTCTTCACCCGAGTTCTTAAAAATACAGCATGTGAAGATCCTCCCTAACTGCTACACTCCTATAAAGCTTCATTCACTCCAATGCTGTTCACACCACTGACACTAACAAAGCAAAACACATCCCTGCAGCTAGAGATGCCATTTGTGAGATGTCTGCTAGAACTGTCTCTGTCTAGTAAAGCAGAAAGGCAGATCTCAGAGGCCCTAAAAGAAACAGAGACACACTGCAGAGGGAGTTAGGGTTTAATGACACTTCTGACAGTTTTGATGAGATTGCCTGAAATACCAGAATTGTTACCAAATGTTTCTCTGTTGTCAAGCATATGCTGTTGGAGGAGTTCAATAAAGCTTAAGAATTTCTCTAAAGAATTAGCAAGAGATAATGACAACTGGGATAGCACCACAACCTGGGCTTTTCCAAAATGAAAACACTGACCATGAGGAAATACTTTGTCACACGAGGCTATGAGAAGTAGTGAAATACTGTCATGGTTTTAGCCAGTAACTGGGTGACAGATGCTCTGTTACCCCCCCCCCCACCCTCCCAGGAGAAGATAAAAGGGGAATAAGGGAGACAGACTTTAAGGCTGGAAAAAACTACTATAGGTTAAAAAAAAAAAAAAATCAATAAATTATAATAATGAAGACAGCAAATTAGATACAAATACGTAAATATAGTCAAAGATACAAACCAATGTTCAAATATGGAACCCACACTCCTCAGATGGTAGTTACTTCTCGACCAGAAAAGTCCCAAACTGGACTTGGCAGCAGATGGGAGTGCCTGAGTCCACGGTCCTGGTGACAGGAGGGAGTTTATAGCCCTGCAAATCAAGCTATGACACAGAAGCAGTATGATTTATGCATTCTGGAAGAACATTATTTATTACCATTACTACACAGCTGTATCAAGGACTGATTTTAGTTTCTGCATTCAAACTACTTTTATCACGCCCTGGTTAGGAAAATTCTCTCAGTCCTTAAACTACCTGACCATGAATCCTGCCTTCCCTGCTGTGTTGCCACATCACAAATAAAATAATCAAGCAGAACTTCTTCACCCCAAGCTCCCAGCACTCTGCTCTAATTTTCATTTTAGAGACAGAAGGAACAGAAAAGTAATTTGTTAACTCTTATTTAATGAGCCAGGAACCAAGTGCACTGCATTCAGCCTCCTCACACTGTTTAACACCACCCACCTGAGCACACAGCCCTGTAGGGTCAGAATGCAGCTGAGCTGAACTTGAAGGCAATGTGCCATTTCTGATGGCAAGGAGATGATGTATTTTTCTTCTTTTATGTAGTCCTCAGCAAAGCAGTTTAAGGAATGAAGGTTAGCCTCCTGGTGAAACCTCAGACAACTAGTTTGTCTGAGAGAAAAAAACAACACAACCCTCAGCTTAATAGGTTCCACTAATCTAACCTTGTGAATATTTTTGCTTGACAGGGCTGCTTGTGGGTTAAGAAGAAATTACCCTACTCTGCTGTTTCTACTGTTCATCATTCCATTGCTATTCTCAGATAATCTAGACAATCTTTAAAATCCCTATAAAGAAGACACAGTTCATTATTAAATACTTCACATTTTGAGCCTGGTAGATTACCTAGATGGCATTCAGGTTTGGAGTGTGTTTTTCTGTAACTGAGTCTGATTGCTCTCACTAATCAGCATGTTCACATAATTAATGTTTATTTTTACTGGATAATTAAATGATTTCAGTTTGAGATGCACCACTGTCTTTATCATGCTATAGGCAGACAAGAATGATACTGAGCATGAACACATGTCACTATTATAAAAGTCAGTGCCATTTGCACACAGGGTACTAGGTTTAGGAAAGGTACATGAAATGCTAGAGAAAGCAGCTTCTGCAGTGTTCACTGGAGATACTGGTTTGATACCTCAAGAAGAGTGGCTAATATTAAGCAGTGTATTTGGCAGCCGTTCAGTCTTGAGGTCATTACAGGATTTCTTGGCACAGCTGGATTATTTCTTTGATGAAATTTCACTAAGACAGGGGTTTTTTTCTAGAATTCATCGTGTCACTCAGGAAAATATGCTGACATTAAGTGATGTTTAGACCATGTTCAACAATTCAGTGCTTCAGTGACAAATGTGTTCCTCGTAGAAACACAACAACCAGAAAAACAATCTTGTTCCATTTCTGACTCCCACATCAGCTGTCTGATGAATATTCTAACACACACAGAAGACAAACTAAAAGAACACCCAAGCATTTAGTGGAAAAACTTGAATCATATAAATACGGCTCATTATACAGACAGGAAATCTTTTCATTTCAGTAAAATCAGATGCTAAACATCCCTCGCATTCAAAGAAAAAGTCCTTATACCATGTAAACAAACAAGCACATGAAAACCAGGGAGCTAATCAGGCTGATTCTTCTATAAAGAGCCTCCTTGCTCTGCAAAGGAAGAAAAGAAGTTCATTCCATGTTTGTATACTGCAGCCCCACGCAGATGCTGCTGTAGCTGGGGCCTGTGCTTTGTGAGGAAGGACATGGGAGAGGCAGAGGAGAAAGGAATTGCAAATCAATGTTGTACCCTTGATTGATGGACTGGGCAGAGGCAGCAAAAGCAACCAGCAGGCTGCTTTGGACCTGAGCTGCCTGCAATGCACAGGGAGCCAGTGTACTCTCCAAGCATTCCTTCTTCTACTGGAGGCCCCAAAATAAAAGCCTATGTTCCTTTATACATAGGATCTGGATTACAGGTCAGGTCCAGCCCTGTGCTCTCCCACCAGCTGACTCCTCTCTAGAAACAATTCTCCACAGCACGGCACTATTATCAAACACCCAGCCCATTCCTTGAGTACTATCATGGACCTTCCTCATAGAGCCAAGAGAAAAAACCGGTGTCAGAGATCTCAGCATCATCCCTCTGCAAGCTCTTTGCTGCACTCCCAAGCACTCCCAGAAGGAGGCACCATGAGATTGAGGAACTGCAGGAATTCCATAAACAGATGTGATGCCAACCATTGTGTAACAGGCCAAAGGAATAAGGGAACATAACTGAAGTATTTACTGTGGCAGCACATCCAACATAGAGATGACCACTTAATTGTTAAAGTGACTATTAAATAACAGGATTTGTTAAAGTGCTTTTTATATTGTCACCTTTTTTTTCCTTTGTCAAGTTAGAAGTGTGTATTTTAACACTGGCTGTATTTCATTCAATTATTTATTTCCTTGTGAAACCATAGGTGCCTGTGTATAGAAGACCTGCTGGATAATTAGAGTGAAAATTGATGGTTTAGAATATTACTCCAATAATTGGATTCTACAAGAAAATGTTTAATACTATTTAAAACCTCTTTCACATAATACTTGGACATCCAAATGCAAAATATTGCCGGAAATTGCTGAATCTGGAGAGTTCATCCATCCATCCATCCATCACCCCCAAAAGAAACCTGTTATTTTGGTACTAAGAATACAAAGCAATTCCCACACTACAATGTCTGACAGCCCTGCTGGAGTTCTTCCCCCTTCCCCCTTCCAGAAACTGAATCATGAAGAATCAGGTGGTTCTCTGACCCAGGCAGGGATTGACCTCACTCGGAGGTTCTGGATTTGATATGAAGAAGGAAATGTCATGTTAAAGCACTATTCAAACCATCAAGGGAGACAAACCTTCCACCCCAGTGTCTAAATACTCGATGGGACTGGTTCCTGCTTTCCAGGTTAAGGAAGATGAACCAGATGGGTCAGGCAACTTTTAAACCATTGCTCTGCCTGGGACTGGTAGGCTGCTCTCTCCAGAGAGAAGACTGTCCCTACTCCTAGGGAAACACATAATAAAACATTCTGCCACTCCCTGCAGCTTTTTCAATTGTCTTCCTATCCCTCACTCCTCCTCCCTCCTAATTCTCTTCCCTCTCTTATCTGGATCAAAACCATCTCCCTGCAGCAATGGCAGCAACACTTGGTTCATGCCTGGCTGAGCAACAGACCCTCAGGCTCCTGCTCTGCACAGGAGCAGGTTTCACACTCCTGCCCTGTGGGAATTGCAGAAAGGCACTTGACCTGATGTCCTCCTGAGGCTGCTGTCCTGCTCATTAGTCTTTCACAGAGCCACAAAGAATGGACACATTTCAATATTGCTACTCATCATAAAATAGAGAAGAGCAAGCTTAGGTCAGTGCCTGAAATTCACTTTCTGAGGAACAGGCAGGCCCCTTAGAAGCCCTAAATCACATACATCAATTAACACCCAGACACTGCTAATAGTCTTCAACACTCCCAACAGTGTGGACTTTACCTCTCTTTCTACTTTGTCAGCCTCGTAGTTAAAGACTTGTTCTCTTAATCATTACACCTGGCATCCAGTTCCTTGTTTCTCTCTTCCACGAGGTCAACTTCCCTTTCAGCAGCAGCTCTGAGTTGGCTGAACACTTCACTGAACCAGCCCTGTGCAACTTTCACAATGTTTTCTTGGATGATCTGCCTGTTCTGCACATCTTTCAGTTGCTGGTGGAGTAAAAGGTTTTCCCTCTGGAGCTGGGCCAGTCGCTCCTGTGTGGAGAGAATCATAGAATCATCATGGTTGGAAAAGACCTCCAAGATCATCAGGTCCAACCGTCAACCCAACCCCCCCATGCCCACTAAACCATGTCCCCAGCTGCAAATTATTTGCTCCACTCTCCCCTGAGGTGTCCCAGAAGACTCCAGAGCCCTCTATCCAGCTCTGTCCTGGATGCCCAGCACAAACAGGATGCTGCCTTGTACCCCTCAGAAACACCCTCTGAAAAAACACCCTTTTCAAACCCTTATTGGAGTAGCCAAACAAGCCCATGTTTTCCAGAGGCAGGGAAAGCATCAGAAAGGTCACCAAAATGCAAGTTTTTGTGCATGATCTTTCTCTTACAAAGAGGAAGACCAGGTGTCTTGACTCAAACAGATCAGCACGTCACAGACAAATCTCCCTCCCCACTTGAAGAGGCATTTTGCACAGGGAACAAAATGCCCTTCCCTGCCTTGTTTCTCTGCACAACACAAGGGGAAACACACTGGTCCCAGTTTAAGCAAACCAGCTGGAAACCAAGCAGCAGAGCAGCAAACATCCAGTACCATGGCAAGGATCTTACCCCAGCCTAAGAAAACTGTGTCCAACTTCAGTTCAGACTGTAACACAACCTTCATCTCCAGGACTCTCCCCTCAGCATTACTCACTCACTGGTTGGTTTTCTTTGCCTCAGTGTATCACACAATGTACCAATTTAGACTCTAATTCAAATTACCTGGGTTTACATACCTGCACCCCAGAGCTCTCCATGGCACCCTTGATGTCTTTTTGTTCAGCTGATGATGACATGTGCGAGGTAGATCCTGAGGGCTCACCTACAGTGAAAAACACTACATTTTTATAACCAGCATGGTTTAATGCTACTTATTTAGACCTAGAGTGCATCTTGAATATTGGTGAGAAAAATCTTAACACAAAATAGCACATCCCCTCCCATTTGTGAACTGCTAGAGAGAAAATTATCATCACACAGATTTAATGTGCATCTGTGTGAATTCCTTTCTTCCATGGTATTTTACTTATTAATGTAGAGAGGAAAGTTGCTGAATTTCACTATCAATGGCCACAAGTACATCCCTCCTGTCTCCCCAAGGTGTGTGACCTCTCTCTGGCACACTGTGTCACACAGGAACTGGCTACATTCTTCCAGCAGTTTCCATTTCCCTCTGTGCTGTGCACAGAAAGCCACAAGCAACAAAATCGCAGGCTTGAAATATTTCAGGCCCAGCTTCACTCCCTGCACGAAACAAATTTGCCTTTAGACACAAATCAGGACTGATATTTCAGTCAAACTTTTGCCTCATCTGCTGCAGGAGACATGGAGGGCAGGCTGAGTGAAAGACAGGCTTGTGAACTGGGGAGAACCAACCCAGAGGCCGGACGTTTCACCTACGTTCCAGCTACAGAGCTGTGCATAAGAGGAATGAAACTGCCTAAGGTTTTCACATGAGGGGTATCAGTTGGATCTCCTCTGAAACAACAGGCTGGCAGTGCCTGGGCACTGCAGGGGAAGTCACTAAGGACAGTGGTGCTGGACCGGGGAGAGGCATTTCAGCTTGCCAAGTTCCACCTCTGGCTGCAGAGACTTTTGAGAGTTTCTAGTGGGCAGATGTGAGCTTAGAAATGGAACAGAGAATCCTGGGGAGAAATTCTCCTCAACTTCCAGATTAACACGAGACACAGGAACAATGCACATCAGAAGGCAGCACCGAGCACAGCTTCAGGACAGGTCCAAACACAACATTCGACCTCGGGACTGTTACTAAAAATATTCCAAAGCCACACTTGATAACTGACAATTTATGCTAATTATAAAGTTAAAAGTTTACCTGGAAGATCCTTGAAGAACTGCATAATCATCAGCTGCCCATCCATCAATGTCCTTCTGGGAAACATCAGCCCCCTATTGAAGGAGAACTTTGATCAAATCCAGCTGCCCAGCAGAGGCAGCAATCATCAGTGGGGTTTTGAAAGATCCAAAATATGGCATGAAATAGATCATTTTACACAGACACTGTGACTATTTTCATTCCAGTTTGTTCTCAGAAAAACTATGGTCCCCGTTCTTGAAAAATGAAGGAAAGAAAAAGCTGTTTCCATTAAAAGCAACAACAAAATGGGAGAGGGAGTCAAAACAATTCCATGTCCAGACAAAGCTCCCACACACACAACACTGGAGCACACCCTGTGCTGCTGTGCAGGAGATGGTTTGTAGAACTGAGGCCTTGCTGCTGAGCTCCTGACACAGCTCCTGCCAGACAGGGCCTCCCTGCAACCCTCAGTGCAGAAAGCACCCAGGAGGTCTGACAGCAGCCAAGGGCAGAGCTGCTTCCCAAGGCACAAGGAAACAGCTCCTCTGTGTGTGCCTCCCTGCTCCTTTGCAGAGCTCATCCGGGCGGACAGGCCAGAGCTCCGGGACCAGGAGCTCTCCTGCAGCAAGACGGGCCGGAGCTCCCTGCAGCCTGGGAAAGGCAGGGGCCGCACCCCGGGGGCTGGGGCTGCTGCTCCCCCGGGCCAGAGGCACCGAGTGGTTCAGGCCCTCTGGGCCGAGGCCTCTGCCCCCGCCGGGCAGCCTGGGGCCGGGCGGCCAGGCCTGTGTCCAGCCAGCGCGGGAAGATCTCTGAGCTGGGCGACACCACAGCCCTCCTGGGCAGCGTGTACCAGTGCTCTGGCCCCCCCCTCACGGTAAAAATTGTTTCCTGGTGTTCAGAGGGAACCTCCTGTGCTTCAGTTGATGCCTATCGCACCAGTGAAACGAGCTTTGGACCCTCCCTCCAGGTGTTCATATGCACCGACATCCCTCCCGGGCTTTCTATTGTCCAGGCTGAGCAGTCCCAGCTCGCAGCGATTGTTTAGCGAGGGCCCGCGCTGATTGAGGGCGATCTTCTGATTGAGGGCGATCTTGCCTCCAGCTGCTCGCTATTGTGTTCCGCTGGGAAGGAAAGAGGTTGCCTTTCACCTCTGCCTCCAGGTAATCCTTCCCTGATGGGCTTTCCCTTTGGAAGGGGCGGGCGGGATTCTGCCTGAAAGCTGGGGGCAGAGCTCTTTCCTTGTGTTTAAGTGGTGTAATGTGATGGAGGAATGTTGTTCTTTTTCCTCCACCTTATGTGCCATTAAAGCCTAAAGCCTCGATGTGGATCATGTGTAGATTTGTGGGGGTGGGGGGGTGGCTGCAATTCTGCTTCAGTTTGTTAGGGAAGCTGAGAAACTGTCAGGAACCTGTAGGAGTGGTATGAAGAGGTGGTAAATTTTTCTATTAAAGAGAGGCTTTTTTATAACAAATTACAGCGAATAACTAGGAATGGTAAAATAACCTTCAGTTTCTTACAAGCCAGATATTCTTTCCAATTTTCTGGTGAAAAAACATTGAGCTTTTTCTGAAGTAATTCTGCAAGGTAAGTACCATGTTAATTTATGTTTTACTGTCATCAGAATAATGAGGGCTTGCAGTTATGTTACTCATATGACATTAAACATTCCTTAAATCCATTCACATTAAATTGTGGCTGGTTGCTAGAGATGTCCATTTCAGATACAGTATGCTTAGTGAAAACATACAGAATTCTTTGCTTAGCAAAGTATCCTCTGGAAAAGAATTGAGGTGGAGAATTAAGATCTGCAGAACTGGTTTCCGTTGTGCCAAACCTACAGAAACAAATATCTGCTTACTTTGCATTGAGGGTTCATTTTTCTTGTGCTACTATTAACACTTCCACGTAGCCTGTATTTTTTTGCTTGTGCAATGAGCCTCCACTTTCCTGAGTCACTTCAGATCGTTAAAACAGGCTGAAAATGTGCTGTCCCATGAACTGTTTATAAATCATACTCTTTCCTAGCTAACTAGAATGATGCCTATTTTAGGTCTGTGCCTCTATTGCCATCAGCCTCCACTGAGTTACTCTGTTCTTTCTGTTAGTTTCAGCTAATGCCAACTCAGAGGGATGGTTTTACTTGCATGTTCCTATTATACCCTCAGTTCTGTTGGCAGGTGGCTGGGGAAGTGAAGTGGAGGTTGTTTTATTTTTTCTTCCCTTGGGGATGCACTGAGCACCATCAGGGAAAGCCCATTCTGGAGTCCCTGAGGCACTGGAGTGATTAGCAATAGAAAGTTAGGAGTCTGCAGCAAGGGGGGGCATCAGAGGGGATGAAATGAGTCTCCCAGGGGGCGGGGATGACTGGTCAGAATTTGCTTTAACTCAGCAGTTCAGTGGAAATGAAAACCTAGTGAACACGTAGAGCTGTTCGTGGATCCTTATTTCTGTTTGGTCTTTCCCAGTTGCTTTTCCAGTCTGAAAATGTTACATATGTTGGCCTATATTCCAGCATGTAGGAAAGCCCTTTTTATTCCAACGCAGCTCCTTCTAGTTTTAAAAATATGTTTGTCTTCGAGGAGATAAAGGATATTTGACAAAAGAAGAATGTCTGCATAGACCCCCCCCCTCATCTCAGGATCATTTGTGGTCCTATAGCACTGGCCTTTTATAATAGCAATCTGATATTTTTATGCCCACGTATCAATGGCAAAGCCACCTCTACTATTCAGCTGTTGAGCTCAATTTTTGTCCTACCATCACAATCCAGAAAACTTCTACACTCCAGCATAAAAGGGCTTCCCTACTGCTCTTACTGCAGCTGCCTGGATGGACTCCGTTGTGTTAGAAGTGAGGCTTTCTCAGATTAGTCTGACAAGTTTCAAACCTTGTTTCTTTCTGAGGGGTTTTTAAAGTTTGATTGCTGATAATGTGTAGTACTCAGAAATCACCCAGGCAAAAAGCCTGGCACAGGACAGTTTCATTTATTGCCTGACTTCCAGCTGATTAGCATTATCAAATACAACTTCCACACAGCTTATTAGAGATATTTCACTGCCTTGGATGAAGCTCCTTAACGGAGAGTTTCCCCAGATGAACTGTATTTCTATACAGGATGTCAGGATGACTCTGTACATTAAAAAGAAGCCCACATTTTTTCTTACCCTTTGCCTTCCTATCTCTTTCTATGGGCCTTTAGACCTGTTCTATGACTTTAAGACACCTAAAATCAATTTCCTTTGTTATTTCTGTTTGTTTGTAAACAAATCCAACTATCTTATGAAAACATACCAGTGAGTTTGGGTCGATTTCATTCCCCCCCCCCCCCCCCGCCCACTGTCTGTCAGCATCTTTCCCAAATTCTGGTTTACCTTCAAAACAAAGTTTGTATTTCCTCGGCAATTTACATCGTTGTTTGCAAACAGAGTAATCGGTGCCAGTCCGTGGCTTTGTTTTCAGCACCTTCAGATGAAACCCCTGCAGATTTCCTTTCCGTGGCTGCTGACCAGGCTCTTTGCCCTGGCTTTTCTACCCGCAGGGTCAGGATATGGGCTGGGGGGGCTCAGGACCTGCGGTGTTTGATGGGAAACAGTTCAAGCTTAGCTCCCAGCTTCGGTACCATACGATTCACTTCTTTCCCGTGAGCTGCCCTGGAACAGGACATCAGCCCAAGGTTATTCATGTGTGGCAGTCAGGCCCAGCAGGCTGTGCACAAGTGGTCGCTGGTGTGTGAAGAGCTCACTGGAGCCATGAGGAGCTCTCTGGATGGTGCTGGTTGCATTCAGCTGGTGTCGAGTCCTGTGCAGTGATGTGGGAAATAGGCGTGTGCCTGGAAGGTCGGGGCTTTTTTAAATGGAGATCCTGCTGCTGCTCAGTAATTAATGGAGTTGGCTCGATCTTTCTGCACGTGCCTCATATTTCCCGGTGTTTAGGAGTGTCACAGGTTTGGTGTCACACTGGTGTGTGACAGGTTTAGTGTCCTCCAAGGGCTGTGAGAGCACAGCTGACTCCTGTGCAGGCTGTGCCCCTCCAGGGATGGAGCTGATGCTTTTGTGTGTTAACACAGCTGGTGACGTGCCAGCCCAGTTATGCTTAATCAGTGGTTTATGATTTTATGATGGAAAATTGAGTTAATTGGATGACGTGGCTTCTTTGTAACAGCCTTGTCTTGTGGCTCTCTGTGTATTTTTCTGACCAGAAGTTCCCTTTCAGAAGCAAACAGAAGGGTGGCTCAGTCGTACACGAAATCTTGCAGTGCGTCTTTCCTATGAAGAAGTTAAAATTGCACTGTATTTCCTTTAAAATGTGTGAATTTAAAACAAACTTGCATATCCACCATTTGCAGAGCCGCTGGATGATTTTTCCTAGCACCACAGTTTCATGTAATTCTAGTGGTGTTTTACTCAGCCTTATGCTGTGACTGTCTTGATATTGGTGGATTTAGGATGTGATGATGTCATTTTGGGTTTGTAAGAAGCTGTATGGGACAGATGCAGATCTGGTAAGTTTGGGGTATTGTCTAAGTGGGGCAGAGAGGTTTGGGATTGAGCAGTAAACGTAGCAGTTCCATCAGGCAGCTCTACAATTTTCCATACACAGTCTTGCCACCAAAAAGCCTGTTACACACACATGTATCTGGGGGTAGAGTTGTGCAATTAAGCATGGTTAAAAAAACAAACAGGAAAAAAAATGCAGGAAGTCCAGTACATGATGAAATATTTCCTGATTTAAGCTTTGGATGACTGAGAGTTACTTTAGAACAGGCTTTCTCTGAGTCATTTATTTTCCTTGTACTATACATTGATGATCCTTGAAGAGGATTAACTTGCTGTGTGTTCCCTTCGTGGTGCTCATTTACATGTTTTCTTTATACACGGTTAGGGGCTCTGAGCTCAAAGCACATCTGCCACGCCTTTTGTTTTCTTTAACTAGTTTTAGGCCTGACCAACCACGACCAGAATTTGCAAGAGGAATTTTAACTGTGAACCCGATTTCTCTTCCTTGATTTTGTTCATGTTTCTGCGCTCCACCTGGGACAATTTATTGAAAAGCTTTTCCCTCTTAAAAAGAGAATAAAAATAAACACTTTGAGACTACTGATTTGCATGTACCATATTCAGCTTTGTATCTGATGTAGATTTATCTTGACTTGTAATGCACTGACCCATTGTTGCTCATAATGACTGCTGGTCATGTTAGTTTTCCCTGTCTGCCTTGAGTCTTATCTCAACTCACCCACTTACTTCTCTGGGCTGCGATTCAGAATGGTGGGGGGTTTTTTGATTCTTGCTTACTTCTCCCCCTTCCCCCACTTAATAGTACACTAAGTTTTCCTTTGTTATCTTCTCCACTTTAATTGTGTCTTTTTTTAAAGCTTTATTGATTGGTATGGGTTAACTAGAAACTCCAGAAGATTCATGATAATGTGGAGAAGCTTCCTAAAATTCAGGAGCATGATACATATAAAGAGGCTAAAAATTCGTATCCTGTTTGGCTACTTAACCACATTCAGTCTCCCCTTGTGAGACACAATTATCTCCCTCCCCTTTTCCCCGGGTTGTAATGCAAATTTCTGTAAACAAACCAAAACCACTTTAACGAGCCTGGAGACTGCTCAGGTGAAAGCCAATCAACGTGACGTTAAAATGGATGGTGGGATGGTGCCTATTGTTTAAGGTATCAACTCTGCCCTTTTCTTGAGACTTTGGATTTAAAAGTCCAAGGTCTCAATACCCACATCTTATTTTTATGCACACTTGACTACAGCAATTACAACATTGAATCATGATGCCAGCTAAGATACACAAACACAGAGTATTATTTCAACCAAGCTCAGTCTGGTAGCCAGGAGGTAAATTTATGCCGTATTTCTTCAATGCCCTTCATAATCTGATGCAAGATTTTTGTTTGCTCCCAAATTTCTGCCCAATCTGTGGAGATTCTGCCGGTTTGATCTACATACCTGCAGCAACTTGTATTTATCCAATTTGTAATGCACGTGTAGCACCAATGGTTCTATTTTCAATATTCTCAGTTATTCTCAGATTTGTTTACAATTGTTTTGTTTTCTATTTTTCTAATTCACTGACTCAAATCCAAAGGAGGAACCATCTAACAAAACTATGGAATCCTGAAGGACGGTCTGCAGTAGCATTGTGAACTCTCTTGGTTTGCTTAAGAAAGGTTCCTACCCACCCATTCTGTTTCTGTGACCTGCCAATTACTGTCATATTAGGAACTACAGCTCCCAAAGTACATGTTCTGATCCATCCATCCAGGGGGTGATGTTTTCCGAGCTTTATTACCACGTCGCCAATACCATCCTGTTCCCTCTGGAACAGGCCATGGGATACTACTACTTAAGTGTAGTGAGGTTCCAGTGTCCAAAGTGTGCTTACAAAAGGTGACATTCCCTACTCAAAGTCCTCTCCAAGGTATGCTGGAAAGAATCGGAATTCCTATCAAAGGAAAACCCTTATGTTCTGGGACGTGTGTGCAAATCCAACCATCTCTTTTGTGTAGCACTCGAGTAATATTTTGTACCAGAGTTAGGTGCAAATTTTGATCCCAATGTGGTATGTGCCAAATCTGACTCATTGCTACCGTAATTAATACAAATAAAACACAAAACTCTATCATCATCTCTTTAGTTTCTGTCTAAGGAGAGATTCTTGTTCCACTGCCCACAGCGTGGGTGCTCTCTTAATTCTCGAGTGGTGCATCCACAGGCCCTTGTCCCAAACCTTGGCAGCCATACAGGTGGTTAGCAAAACTTGAAATGGCCCTTCCCACTTCTCTGGCAGTGGTTCTGTGTTCCACAACTTGACGTAGACCCAGTTTCCAGGCTGGAAATGGTGTGCAGGTGTGTCAAGGTCCGAGGCTCTACCTGATGTCACATGTTTCTGGAGCTCCTGTAAAGTATTCCCTAGATATGTTAAAAAATCTTAAAAGTTTAGCTCTCCCATGACATGAGTGGTACACAGCACGTGTGGAGCCTGATAGGCTCATCCATACATCTGGACTCAGATCACCCTCTCCACGGGGCTGAGTTCTGACCCTCAACAGTGCTAAGGGTATCGTTTGTCTGCTCCACCTGACCACTGCACTGTGGGCTCCAGGGGGTGTGCAAATCCCACTTCATGCCTAGAACCTTCACTAAGTCTTGTATCACTTTTGCTATCAAATGGGGTCCCCTGTCTGATGACATTCCTATAAGCACTCCAGATCTAGGAGTGACTTCTTCCAAATGAATTGTTCTTCCTTCCTTGGCTTGATTGGTGCAGCATGGAAAGGCCCCAGGCCAACCTGAGGAGGTATCTACTAACACCAACCAATACCTGCACCTATTTTGCTGTGGTAGTTTGGAGAAGTCAATTTGCCAATCATCTCCTGGTGTATTTCTCCTTGTTACCTCTCCCAGTGGTGGCCTTGGCTGGATTTTAGGATTACTTTTCAAACACAGCTCACACTTTCTGGTAATGCTTTGGGCTATGCTGAGCATCCCTGCTCCAATCATGTGGGTCTTTAATAAGTCTAGTAGGGCTTCTGTCCCCACAAGCATTTGTTGAGGAGCTCTTTGCATCACCTCCTTCATTACTATGGATGTCACAATGACTCGTTTCTCTGGCACTACCCACCACACTTCTCTCATTGCTGGACTTTAGAACAGCAGTGTACCTATATGGAAACATCAGAAGAGGATCAGTATTATTCTTCAGAGGCAACACAGAAAACCGCTCCTTATGTGCACTCTGAATGTAAAACTGATTGAGTATCAGTCTCAAATGCAATTCATCTAGCGTCCTTTTAATTTGGATTTGTAAAGCAGGCCATCCCTTACTCGATTTTTGCTCAGTTCTTAACCCTCTCTCTCCCTGGGTGATTTCAAACCCGGTTCACAGCCTCTGTGCTTCCTGGCATCTCAGTGGTCCATACACGAAGGGGTTAACAGCACTCATCACATCCTTGGGACAGAGCTCAGGTTCTCCTTTTGTTCTTGAATCTGTAAAACAAACACTTGCTCCTCCAGGGCGTTTTCATCAGGAACTGTGCACAGGTATCTTCCCTTTTGAAAAGCAATCTGAGCCCTTAACTTGCAGAAGAGATTGAAAGGTCCTTGTCAGACCCCTGTCTAACCCCAGGCACTAGTTGGTTTGGTTTGCGGGTCCCATTCTGGGCCCCATACAAAACTAATTGCTGACATCACTTCAGTCTGTCTGATGTCAGTTATTAACTGAAATGAGTAAAATTTAGAGGGGAAAAGTTCACATTTGGGAAAAATGAAACAAAGAAATTGAACTCGACAGCAAACAAGTCACTGTTCAGCGGGTCTTCTTTATTGAGGGCGCCGGGGCAGCCCTGGGGATTCTCCACCATAAGTGCTCCAACGACTGAGCAAAACACCCCAACTAGTAGACACCAAAACCACGCATATTCAGTTCTATGCCAGTGAGTTCCTGTGGGGATCATGCCCCATGGACATAAACCTGCCCCACATAAAAATGATTCTCATGAATGTTAGACCTAAAATGAAAAACAAACCCTGTCAGAGCCCAGAGGCGGGAACTTTTCGGCGGGAACTTTTCGGCGGGAAAGCCGATGTAATGTCGTCATCTCAAGCGGGTATCCAGGCAGTGGAGCGCCCGAAGGACCAATCAGAGGGCGAATCCCGAGGGGCACACTCCAATCAGGAGTAAGGACTCCCACAATATAAAGGGAGCCCCCTCCCCTGCGCTGCTGCTGCGCGCGCGGACCCGGATTCGGAGAAGACTGAAAGAAAAAAAGGACCGAACCGCTGTCTGCCGCCGCTTGCCGCCTCCTGCTGCTGCTTGCCTCCGCCTGCCGCCGCTAACTGCCTCCGCCTGCCGCCGCTAACTGTCTCCGCCTGCTGCCGCTAACTGCCGCCGCCTGCAGCCATTAGCCGTCAGCTGCCTGCAGCCGCTAGCTGTTTGCTGCCTCTAGCTGTCAGCCGCCTGCCGCTCGCAGAGGGGGGGGCACCTGAAGAGAAGAGGGAGAGGACTCGGGAAGCCGCCGTGGAAAAAACACCGGAGGGTGCCAGCCAACGCGCGCCGCTACTCGTCGGGGCTCGAGCCGCTCCCTAAGGGGAGCGGAGCTCGCCCAGAAGAGAGTCGCCGCAACAGCCGCTGGCCAGCAAGAGCCGGAGCTGGTCTCCGACTCCCACGGGACGGCCGGAACGTAAGAAAATCGCCCCAAAGCCTCGTTCCTTTCCCGTCTTTCCCGAAATCCTATAATCCTCCCTGGGAGGTGGGAGGGGGGTTGGGAAACCTTCCCTTTCCGTTTGCTCCTTCCCTCCTTTCTCCTAAAGAAACTGCGGGTGCCCGATCACATTCCCCTTGGCTAAGTTATTGGTTCCTGGGGCAAATTGTATTGTTGTTGTTTAATTATATTGTGTTCTCGAATTAATTATAAAGTAAAAAGCACATAATTCAAACCGCCCCTAGCTTCCAGAGCCTTCCTTTCTATCGGTTTTCCCGTAAATACCCGTGGGGGGGGGGTTGTATGAGCGCTTAAGTAACGGGACTGACCGCTCGAGTCCCCGGGTGCGCGTTCTCGGGCTGTTTCAATAACCGAGTGAGTGTGTGAGAGGCTGAGACGCGGCACAAGCCGCGAAGCGATTGTGGACTCCCGAACCGCGGTTCCGTTCTCCCGCGAGGGAAACGGCCGGTGACGGAGGAAGCGTAAGGCGTGGAAAGACAGCGCGGACGAGAGTGTGCTTGGCAATTGAGCGTAAGGCAGAGCGAGTGTGCGTGCTTGCTTAAAGACATACCGCTCCACAAAACTTGGTCCGCGAAACACGAGCTTCCACGCATCCAACACAGTCGCGCCTAAATTAATTCACTCACCAAAGCCCGGATCGCGACATCTTAAATTGGTGTCAGAAGTGGGATAGCCTCATACAAACCCAAAAACCGGTAGAAACATGGGTCTCCTGGATTTATTGTTCAAACAACACATCGTTACTCCTGATGAATCAGCAACCTTACCTTTGCACCCTTTTCAGCAATGCTCGTTTTTAGCCCCCTTTTGGGAGCAAATTAATAAGTTCGAATATCTTCCCTCGCATACATTTATTGAAATAGTCGGTAAATATTATGCCGACGGCAGTTTAGAAAATGTGGCTGAGATGTTGGAGAGGCTCGACTGCCCTTCAAGTCTCTCAAAGGGCCAAAAACGTAGAGTTAAGAGGCGAGGCATGGAGTACTACCATGCCCGGACTTATATAACTCTACTTTATATTTTATGGGAAGAAAAAGAAAAATATAGACTCATTGCTGAAAAGAGTGGGGGGGACATGGCAGGGATGTCACCTCGAGAACACAATAACACCAATAACGCTGAGTCTTGCCAAAAAGGGGAAACATTAAGCCTCCTAATTGAACCTCCTCCCGAATTTTCGGAGGATAAAACCTCGAGCGATACGGAGGATAGCAGCCTGGGCGATAAGTCTGTCAAAAAGGTCTCTTTTAAAGCTTTGGCTGGGGCAGCTACCTCCCAAATCGCGCAAGCGAAAAAACGGCTTGAAGCCTTCTCAAGCATAAATAAATTAGAGAAGGACTTCTCCTCTTTTAAAGGGGAAGTAGCCGAGTCCATCAAAGCCCTCAGCGAGAATATGCTGAAAATCACTGAAGCCGTCGGGAATTTGTCGAAGAACTCCTCCCGGTGTTCTTCGAGAACTTCCCGGAGGTCTTCCTCATCGGGCTCAGAGGAAGATAACCCTAAAGCTCTGAGACCGATTATTAAGACTGAGGTCCAAACGGCCAGGAATGGCCGCACCCTTACAACAAGGAGGGAGGTTCCTTACACCCCTCTTGAATTGGCAGACTTGAAAAAACGTTTTTCTAAAAAATTTACGGAAACAGACACTGAGTATGTTATCCGCGTGTCTGCGGACGGCGGGGATAACATAAAACTTTCAGAAAATGAGGCAAGTGGTTATTGGGGACCGGGAATACTGTTAACAACAGGGAATACAGAGGCCCCTTGGTCCATCACTCAAAGAGCAGCCTACAATGTAGGGCTATTAGACCCCATGTCACGGGGTGAACCTTACATTTTAAAAGGGGACATCAATCACTTGATGGAAAACATACATAAGGCTGCCGTAATACAATATATTTACCAAGGAGAGCTAAATAATAATGGTGACTCCCCACTTCTCCTACAAGTCCGGCCAGAAAGGATGGATGTCCTGATTCGGGGATTGCCCGGACAATTGAAAAATTTGGCTATTCAAATTAAAGCCAGAATTGCCAACTCGGACCCCGACGAGAACCCCTATACCTGGGGAGATCTGGCAAAAGAATTGACAGAATACGGGAGGCGATACGAAATTCCTGAATACGACCCCAAAAAAGTGAGGCAATTGGCTCAAAGTAACAAGCCTTCCTATGCTGCAGTGGCTGCACGCCCATCCAGGCACGCCCCTCAGACGTCAGGGGGTGGGCGGGGTGAGCGTCCATCTACGCCCTCGGGCAGCAGGGGATACAATACAACACGTGACAAACCAAAGAATCAAAATGGCTCCCAAACTCGAGCTAGTTCCAGCCCGGGACCGTTTGCGCGGCTTAAGGAGGAAGCTCGTCGCAAGGGGATCCCACCGACCCTGTTGTCACGGAACTACAGTTATAGCCACCTTAAAGAGCTAATTGAAAGGTGGCCTTCTCCAAAATCAAAAGAAGACAATTCCAATTCGGGAAACTAAATGAACCTCCCAAAGCTAAAAGACAACGCCAGCGAAAACGGCGGCGGGAGGTGATCCACCTAAATCACAATCAAATCGCAGGTGATAATTGGGCACAAACGTGGGAAGCCAAGGCCCCAGACACAAATGATTGGCCAACTACTGAATCCAAATCTGACCCTAAAAAGGATTTGCCTTCTCTCGATTGGCAAAACATCCTAAGGTTAACCCAAAATTCACGGGGTGATTTGGAACTCACGTGTAGTGTTGGTCCTAAAAGATATCCGGTTACATTTGTTGTGGATACAGGAGCACAGATTTCCACGCTTAGAAAAGATGTGGCACAGCGATGTGGCATTAATCTGTCCCGAAAATCCATGCTAGTGAGTGGTGCTTTTGGTCAGCCCACTCCACAAAAAATTGCTAAAGTCTCTCTAAAACTGCCAGGTGAAGATGAGACAATTCGGACAGAAATGATAGTGGGTGACATTCCCTATAATTTATTGGGAATGGATATACTAAAAGGAAGAGCGTGGAGAGATGACAGCGGTAATTGCTGGAATTTTGGTACACCCGCTCTAAATATTAGGCTCTTACAGCAAGCTCCTGCGCTACCACAAAGCCGGATAATTAACACAAAACAATATCAAGTGTCTCTGGCCGCCAGAGAAGGAATTAAAGAGACGATTGAGGATTTGAAAGAAAGGGGAATAATAATAGAAACTCACTCGCCCTTTAATTCCCCCATCTGGCCAGTTAAAAAATCCAATGGGAAGTGGCGACTTACAGTTGATTACCGGAGGTTAAATGCAAACACAGGACCTCTGGCAGCGGCAGTGCCGAATTTAGCCGAATTGTTATCAGAAATCCAGGAAGCAGCACATCCAGTGATGGCTGTGCTGGATATCAAAGATATGTTTTTCATGGTACCAATTCGTAAAGAGGACCAGGACCAGTTTGCATTTACCTGGGGCGGTAATCAATACACGTTCACCCGGCTTCCCCAGGGTTATAAACATTCACCAACTTTGGCCCATAATGCCTTAGCAAAAGAATTGGAACAGGCCCTTTTGGGAAAAAATTATGATGACGTCAAGGTTTATCAGTATATTGATGATATCTTGATTGCAGGGCAAGATGAGACAAGGGTGGGGGAAGTTTATAACCTAATAATAACCCACCTTAAAGGCCTCAATATTGAAATCCCTGAGGATAAGTGCCAGCCTCCTGCATCCGAAGTTAAGTTTTTGGGAATTCGGTGGCGGAAGGGCACATGGAACATTCCTCAGGATACTCTGATGAAATTAGGAAGTATAAAGATCCCCGAAAATAAGAAACAATTACAGGAGTTATTGGGTACAATTCAGTTTTGGCGAAAACATGTCCCTAACTTGTCCATTATCGCACGACCTCTTTATGACTTATTAAAGAAAGGAAAATATTGGGACTGGGGTGATACTCAAGAAGAGGCCCTTAAACTAATTTTACTAGAAATACAAATGCACCAATCCCTGGGCCCAGTTCATCCCACGGATCCAATCATTGTGGAATGGGGTTTTGCAAAATCTGGCCTATCTTTCCACCTGTGGCAACGAGGGCCGGATGGAAGCCCTAGACCTTTGGGATTTTACTCCCAATCATTTAAAGAGGCCGAAAGGCGATATTCAAGTTGGGAGAAAGGGCTCCTTACTGTTGTCACAGCACTGAAGGAGATAGAAAAATTAATCAAGACCCAAAAAGTGGTGTTGCGAGGACCATTTAAGGTCCTGAAGCAGGTAACTTCGGGGAGAGCTCCCCCAGAGGGAATTGCTCAAAAGCAAACCACTCGTAAATGGTACGGTCAGATCGAATTTTACTCTAACTTATTTTCTATCTCTGAAGGCCCTGATAAAACTTTAAATATACAGGAGGATGTACTATACGAAGCTGACCCAGAACGAGAACTAGCAAAAAAGACTCCATCTCCCATAAAAGAATCGCCAGAGTTTACTGATAAATTAAAGATTGTTTGGTTTACTGATGCCTCCTCTCAAAGAGAGAGAGGAGAATGGAAATTCAAATCTGTAGCCTTAAACATTAAAACTAAACAAACAATCACAAATGAAGGGACAGGTAGTGCCCAAGTAGGTGAACTCGATGCAGTTTACAATGTAATCCAGAAAGAGAAGGATACCAAGGAGCCTGTATATATTTATACAGACTCATATGCAGTATATAAAGGGTGCACTGAATGGATTACATTCTGGCAAGAAAACCAATGGCAAATTAACAGTGTGCCTGTTTGGCAATCAGAAAAATGGAAAGTAATATTGGAAATTGCCAAAAATAATCCTAACTTCCATGTCGGGTGGGTACCTTCTCACCAGGCCGACATGACCAATGAGGCTGCAAAATGGAACAATGAAGTAGATGAATTGGCCCGGATAAATTGGCTCGAAATTAGAGAAGCCATCAGAAAAGGAGAAACCACTGAATGGGGAAAGCTCCTTGAGTGGTTACATTGTAAGCGAGGGCACTCTGGTTATAATGACCTGTACAAAGAAGCACAGTCTCGTGGATGGCCAGTTTCACGAGAAGCCTGCAAAACCATAATAACTTCCTGTGACCAATGCAAAATCAAATATGATAAGCACCCAATGAAAGAGGATTTACATTTGAGAAGTAACAAAACTCTCTGGTCTACCTGGCAAGTGGACTATATTGGTCCATTTAGGAAGTCTAAGGGGAAGCAATATATAATTGTCATGGTAGAAATCATTTCAGGACTAACAGTGGCAAAATCAGTATATAGAGCAAATGGGGAAAATACTTTGGACTTTTTAAAAGAAACTTTTGCTGTGTTCCCAAAGCCTGAGACCATTCAATCCGATAATGGTTCTCATTTCAAGACAACTTTAGTACAACAATGGGCGAAGGGAGAAAATATAAAATGGGTTTTCCATACACCCTACTATCCCCAGGCAAATGGGATAGTAGAGCGGACCAATGGCCTGCTGAAAGGGATTTTGAAGCCTCATCGTCCTCAATGGGACGAGAGACTTAGTTTTGCTTTATTCATGGTAAATAATAGATGGGGAATCAATGGATGCCCCAGATTTAATGCATTTTACCCGGAACCACCTTCCTCCAGTCCATTGGGAAACAAACTCAAAAACCCCTATGCTGTAGGTCAAACAGTCCTGGTTAAATTACCCAATATCGGTAATATTCAATTGATATTGCAGTCTCCTTACAACGAAAAATCCTGGAAAGCCAAAGATAAACAGGGGGCAGAATATAAAATTAGTACCAAATGGATTGTTGCAACCCTGTAATCTGTTCAATTGAGATTATTAATTACAGAGCTTACGGTTACGCCCAAGGAAGTGAAGAAAGAAAACAAACGACAATCTTCTTGCAAATGAAGATGAAGACTACAGATACCGGAATGAAGAAAACAGGAGTGGTAATATCAATTCTGAGCTGTGTTTTACTAATGTATCTTCCTAGGACTGAAACCCTGACTCAAAACAGTAATATAAAACTAATGCACTCTCCATGGGCAAAAAATAATTTTGTGACTCTTGGTCAAAATATCAGTAATATACTGAACCTTTCAAATTGCTGGATATGTGGGGGACATCATGGTTTTAACGAATGGCCATGGTTAGCCCATGAAGTGTCCCCTCAACTGTTTAAGTATAACAAAACCATGAAACAGTGGAAAGGTGATGCAGACCCATGGAAAGTCCATAGTATACCACTTGCCCAATATTGCATACACAGAAATCAAACCGAAGAAAAGGCAAAAACTCAAGTAATTCTCGGATACTCTGAGTGTAAATATATTCTATCTGGAAACCCGTATTGTTGGGGGCTGAGGAAAGGGTATCCAAGCTGTCGAAATATAAAAAACCTGATGAACTGGAGAGACCAATCTGGGAATGTTGTAAAATTCAACAAGTATTGGGCCCATGAGGACTTCACAGGCCGTGGGTCCGACATTTGTAAAAAGATAGGAGAAATCTGGGAATGCAACGGGACCACTCATAACACATTCCAAGAAGTAACTTTTCCAGTGTATACAAAAGAGGCAGATAATCATATTATAGGACCTTTCTTTGGGTCCGGTGAGTCATGGGCATATGAAGGCTATTATTGGGTCTGTGGGCACACAGCATATAGAAGACTACCCAAATATTGGTCAGGTACCTGTTTCGTGGGGATTATTAGTCCTTATTTTAAGATTATGTATTCAGCTAATGAAGAAGAACAAAATGAGCCTAAATCCATTAACAGACAGAAAAGGAATGCTTTAGACATAACCTCCATAACTTATAGCAAACAAAAATGGAGGGGGGAGGATTGGCCTCCAGAACGAATAATAAAATACTATGATCCGGCCTCCTGGAATCCATATGAAATAATTAATGGGGCCAGGGACGGGATTTATGTTCTAAATAGAGTGATTCGGCTACAAGCAGTTGTTGAACTTGTGTCCAATTGGACAGCTGAAGCATTCATTTTAACGGCCAATCAATTAACTCAAATGAGAACCACAATTTACCAGCACAGGATGGCTCTCGACTATCTGCTAGCTGCAGAAGGGGGTGTGTGTGTTAAGTTAAACTTAACCAATTGTTGTCTGCAGATAGATGACAATGGAGAGGTAATTAAAGATCTAGCAGACAAAATTCGAAAGACTGCATACACTCCAATTCAAACCTGGAAAGGTTTTAGCTGGGATAAAGTTGCATCCTTCTTCGACAAGCTTGGAAATTGGATCTATATTATTATAGCCCTGATACTGTTGATAATGATTGCTCCATGCTTAGTTTCAATTTGCAATGCATACTACACAAACTACGCAATGCCGCGGCGAGTTGCCCGCTTAATGAATTCACAGGGAAATCCAGGAATAGATCCAATCTATTTGGAGATGGGCGCTCTGATTGAGGAGCCGGGAGTGAATATTCACCCCACCTCATCTCCTCCTTCTCAAGAAAGAAACGAGGAAGAAGGGGCTTAAAATAGTGAAAAGTTTTAGTGGTTCAGAGCCTAATGTTAAAGGATGTTCAGAAAGCATGCTTCATTCAAAAGCGTTTAAAGAGTATATTTTGCTCAAGTGTTTAAAAGGTATATTTTGCTCAAGTGTTTAAAGAGTATATTTTATTCAAGGTTAATTGAAATAGCTCCCCTGTGAGGGAGAATAATGTTGCCTTTTATGATTCAATTACCCCTTGTATGGGGAAACAATGTTACCAACTCTCCCTGCGTGGAGATCTATTACGACAAGTTATTTCCCCTGTGAGGGAAACTTTCAAATCAACCCAGGAAACAATAACTATGGGAACTCATGGGAAAACCCGGGATGACATCATGAGAATCACGGGGTGAAGTGTGGGGATCATGCCCCATGGACATAAAACCTCCCCCACATAAAAATGATTCTCATGAATGTTAGACCTAAAATGAAAAACAAACCCTGTCAGAGCCCAGAGGCGGGAACTTTTCGGCGGGAACTTTTCGGCGGGAAAGCCGATGTAATGTCGTCATCTCAAGCGGGTATCCAGGCAGTGGAGCGCCCGAAGGACCAATCAGAGGGCGAATCCCGAGGGGCACACTCCAATCAGGAGTAAGGACTCCCACAATATAAAGGGAGCCCCCTCCCCTGCGCTGCTGCTGCGCGCGCGGACCCGGATTCGGAGAAGACTGAAAGAAAAAAAGGACCGAACCGCTGTCTGCCGCCGCTTGCCGCCTCCTGCTGCTGCTTGCCTCCGCCTGCCGCCGCTAACTGCCTCCACCTGCCGCCGCTAACTGTCTCCGCCTGCTGCCGCTAACTGCCGCCGCCTGCAGCCATTAGCCGTCAGCTGCCTGCAGCCGCTAGCTGTTTGCTGCCTCTAGCTGTCAGCCGCCTGCCGCTCGCAGAGGGGGGGGCACCTGAAGAGAAGAGGGAGAGGACTCGGGAAGCCGCCGTGGAAAAAACACCGGAGGGTGCCAGCCAACGCGCGCCGCTACTCGTCGGGGCTCGAGCCGCTCCCTAAGGGGAGCGGAGCTCGCCCAGAAGAGAGTCGCCGCAACAGCCGCTGGCCAGCAAGAGCCGGAGCTGGTCTCCGACTCCCACGGGACGGCCGGAACGTAAGAAAATCGCCCCAAAGCCTCGTTCCTTTCCCGTCTTTCCCGAAATCCTATAATCCTCCCTGGGAGGTGGGAGGGGGGTTGGGAAACCTTCCCTTTCCGTTTGCTCCTTCCCTCCTTTCTCCTAAAGAAACTGCGGGTGCCCGATCACATTCCCCTTGGCTAAGTTATTGGTTCCTGGGGCAAATTGTATTGTTGTTGTTTAATTATATTGTGTTCTCGAATTAATTATAAAGTAAAAAGCACATAATTCAAACCGCCCCTAGCTTCCAGAGCCTTCCTTTCTATCGGTTTTCCCGTAAATACCCGTGGGGGGGGGTTGTATGAGCGCTTAAGTAACGGGACTGACCGCTCGAGTCCCCGGGTGCGCGTTCTCGGGCTGTTTCAATAACCGAGTGAGTGTGTGAGAGGCTGAGACGCGGCACAAGCCGCGAAGCGATTGTGGACTCCCGAACCGCGGTTCCGTTCTCCCGCGAGGGAAACGGCCGGTGACGGAGGAAGCGTAAGGCGTGGAAAGACAGCGCGGACGAGAGTGTGCTTGGCAATTGAGCGTAAGGCAGAGCGAGTGTGCGTGCTTGCTTAAAGACATACCGCTCCACAAAACTTGGTCCGCGAAACACGAGCTTCCACGCATCCAACACAGTCGCGCCTAAATTAATTCACTCACCAAAGCCCGGATCGCGACAGTTCCCAGGATTCTTTTACTAGTCGTTTTATTTCCTGGAACTAGTTACAATATTTGCTTTGTAATTATGCATGCTCAAAGGTCTCCTGTGGGGCTCTCTGTTGATTCTAGTCCTTGGTCTTCTCCCTCCTGTCTCCCTCTCCCACAGGTAGATTGCCCAGGTGAGTCCAGAGTCAACATGACCGTAGGACACAGTGTCGGCTGTTGGCACGACAGGTTTGAGAGGACTTGATGTTCTCACAACCTGCAGGACGCTTGGTTTCACAAAGCACATTGGTTTAAAAGTAACCCATTCAGCTAACTTAGTACCGCAAAGCCATCATTTTAGTACATTGCTATTAGGCTTAATTCTAGATTTCTATTAAATCTACTAACGAGCGTTCTACAACTATCAGATGCTGGGACGTTGCTCTGGGATGGTAGGACCAGGTCTGGGAGAGCTTTGCTGTGGGGGCTGGTGGGGGTGAGGCAGAGGTGGCATCTGCTGGTGGCAGTGGTGGGTGGGGCTTCGGGACTCTGCTTAACGCAGCCCTGGGGCTGGTGTCGGGAACAGCGATGGGTGCCCCAGAGGCGGATGCTGGCGGGGAGCGACGGCCCCGCTCTGGCCCGGCAACAGGCCCCGGGCAAAGGCAGCTCCGCGGGGCCAGCGGCTCCATCTCCACGGGCTCAGAACCTCGGGACAGGCAGAGAAGGGCAGAAACAGCCTCTCTCTGCCAGGGATGCAGCAGGAGCCCGCAGGAACTCCTGCTGGGGACGGGACGGAAAGATCTCGTGGAGCAACCACCACGGACCCGCTTTTGGGACAACACTGGGAGCACTAGGAGGGCACTGGGGTGACTAAGAGGCACTGGGAGGGGCTGGCAGGGGCTGGGGGGTACAGGGCGATGGGGGCTACTGGGTGCACTGGGGAACACTGGGAGGGCACCGGGGGGGGGGAGGGGGGGGGAACTGGGAGGCACCGGGAAGGGTTAAGAAGGGCTGGGGGCATGGGGTTACAGGGGGACTGTTGGACCTGGGGGCACTTGGGTGACTGGGGGGATGCTGGGGGGATCCTGGGAGGGCAGTGGGGGGGGGGTGTGAGCTAGGAGGTACAGGGGGCTGAGGAGAATTGGGGGCACTGTGGTGACTGGTGGCCACTGGGGGGATACTGGGGGGACTGGGAGGGGCTGAGAGGGCACTGGGGGGATGGAGGATACAGGGTGATGGGGGGAACTAGGAGAACTGGGGCCACTGTGGGGATTCTGGGGCCACTGTGGGGATACTGGAGGCACTGGGAGAACTGAGGGCATGCTAGAGGAATACTGGGAGGCACTGGGGGGGATATTGGGAGGGGATGGGAGGGACTGGAGGTGGATTGGGAGGGAGGGAGTGGGCACAGATTGGGCGCACTGGGGGACACTGGGAGGGGCTGAGGGGATGGATGGTACAGGGGGACTGGAGGAACTGGGGAGCACTGCGGTGACTGGGGGACACTTCGGGGGAATACTAGGAGGGGATGGGAGGGGATGGGTGTTGGGGGGTACAAGGGGATTGGGGGACCTGGGAGCATGGGGGGCACTGGAAAGCTCGGGGGAGACAGTGGGAGGACTGGGGGGATACTGGGGGAATATTGGGAGGCACTGGGAGGCACTGGGGGAGGAGCTAGGAGGTACAGGGGGATGAGGGGAACTGGGGGCACTGGGGGCTGGACCAGGGGGCGGGGCCCGTAGCAGGGGCGGGGCCTGAGTCGAGAGGGGTTCTATGGGGCCCTCCCTGCTCTGCTGCCCCCCAAGTGTGGGTCGGGGGGAAACTGTAGGGCACCCCACAGCCCTGACCCCCTCTGCCCCACAGAGACCCTGCAGTGGGGCTCGTGGGCCCCCTGCCGGCACTAGCCATGGGGCTCAGCCATCGCCTACCAGGCCACCATGGGGCAGCAGCTCCGCATGCAGGAACATGTGAGGCAGAGCCTGGGCTCTTCCTGCCCCACAGATCTATGGGGCACCATCCAGCTCCGGCTCGGCTACAACATCTAGGGCTGTTCCTGTGCGTCAGCTCCCCCCATAGCAGCTTGTAGCTGCCCTGGAGCTGCCCCATAGCACCCTACAGAGCCCTATGGAACACTGTAGCTGCCCTATGTGACCCTATGGAGCCCTAAAGCTGCCCTATAGCACCCTGGAGCTGTCCCATGGGACCCTATAGCTGCCCCATAGCCACCCCATAGCACCCCATAACTATCCCATAGGCCCCCCCATAGGCTCCCCCTATAGGGGTCTGGTGGAGTGAGGCCACCCCGTGCCTTCTCAGTGCAGGGGAATGGCCGGACTGGAGCCCCTGAAGCCTCTGCAGCCCCTCGTGTGGGGCCAGCCCCACATGCAGCCGCCAGCACCACTGCCAGCCCTGCCTGCCCCCTACCCATGCGTGGGGGCTGGGGAGGCTGGGGGGCTATAGGGTCAATGGGGGGTCTATGCGTCAATGGGGGGCTATTTAGCTGGGGGGCTGTGGGGTCAGTGGGGATCAGTGGGTGGGCTATGGGGATCGATGGGGACTATGTGGGTCAAAGGGGATCAGTGGGGATCAGTGGGGATCAATGGGATCAATGGGGTAATGAGCATTAATGGGAGACCTGGGTGGATTGATGGGGCGGGGGGGGTTGGGCAGAGGGGATCTATGGGGCCCCTCTGGGGGTCAATGGGTCAGGGGGGGCCTGGGTAGATCGATGAGGCCCAGGGGGAATTTATGGGGGTGGGGGGGCTCAGGGGCATCTACAGGGCCTATGGGGGATCTATGGGCTGGGGGGAGGACCCTGGGGGTATCTATGGGGCTGAGCTTTGTCCCCCTCCAGGCTGATAGTGACCCCGGTGGGGTCCCCCTGCCCTGTCAATGTCACCTTCTGGGGGTCCCCCGGACCTGCTGCCCCCCAGGGGAGGGGCTGGAGGAGACCCGGCCCTGCCTCCAGGTCACACCCTGCCCTGAACCCCAACGGTCAGCCGGACGCCTGGGTCCCCCTTGGGGGGGGGGAGGGGTCCCCTGTGGAGGGGGCTCCTGGACACCTGGGTCCCCCTTTGGGGGGGGGTGAAAGGGGTGTCCTATGGGGGGGAGGGGTCGGGCTATAGCAAAATAGATGAAGATAGAACGAAGCTGAATAGACATTTACTGGAGTGATGAATGTACCTGGTAGAAGGTTCTGATGTAGCTGAGCTCCCGACTGGGTGACTTTGTTGTATGTTCAGTAGGAAGATACTGAAGGGCAATGATGCTGTGAAACAAGGTGCTTTGGGAAACCCTCGTTCTTGGCTGAACCATGAGCTGCAAAACTGTCAGTCAGGAAGGCAGGAGCATCCTGCAGATGGAGAGAACAGTGAACCTGGGGGGGTCCAGCCCTGCCTCTGCAGCTCCAGAAGACTTTTTTGCTGACACTTGAAGCAGTAGGATGTTGACTGGGGCTCAGCTGGGCAGTCTCTGGGCCTTTAGTGTGTGAATAGAGAACAAACTGCAGGAACTGGGGGCCTTGCCTTTGGGAATTGACTGAGACCAGCTGGACTTGCCACTCAATATCATGCATGTGTTGGAGAAGGGATTAACCAAAGGACACCTCAGAATGACTCCCCCCAAAGACCACCGAAAACCCCCCACCAAAGAGGCTTAAAGCACACGGATAAGGAGAATGCAAATATTACAATGAGTTCCAGGAAATCTGGTGCACGTGGACCTAGCAGCACAATGTAGGTCTTGCCCGTTGTCACTTGGGGCTGGCACGACCTCGAGAGCTCTCTCTGGTGCACCCAGTGCTGCACTGAAGATGGTGCCTCTGAAACTGAAAGTTCTGGGCCCCTCAGCCCAGGAAGGACATGGAGGGGCTGGAGCGTGTCCAGAGAAGAGCCAGCAAGCTGGGGAAGGGTCTGGAGAACAAGTCATATGAGGAGCAGCTGAGGGAACTGGGGATGTTCAGTTTGGAGAAGAGGAGGCTGAGGGGGGACCTCATTGCCCTCTACAACTGCCTGAGAGGAGGTTGGAGGGAGGTGGGTGTTGGGCTCTTCTCCCAAGTAAGTAACAGGAGGACCAGAGGAAATGGCCTGAAGTTGCTCCAGGGAGGTTCACATTGGACCTTAAGGAAGAATTTCTTCAGTGGAAGAGTGGTCAGGGAGTGGAAGAGCTGCCCAGGGAGGTGGTGGAGTCACCATCCCTGGAGGTGTTCAAGAAATGTGTAGATGAGGAACTTCAGGGCATGCTCTAGTGGCGGAGATTGTAGGTTGTGTGTTGTGGTTTTTTGGGGTGTGGTTTTGTGGAGTTTTGTGTTTGGTTTTTTGGTGGGTTTTTTTGGGTGGACTCTGTGATCTCAGAGGTCCTTTCCAACCATGACTGTTCTGTGATTCTCTGGTTCTGTGGTTCTGCCAGCGACCGAATTTCACAGGAACACTTTGTGAGGAGGAAGATGGTTGATTTGCAATTGCTCACTTACGAATCTTGCGAGTAGAAATTAGCCAGACAACAAAGTACATGCTCAGCATAACAGTGGTACCCAGAGATGGAACGAAGAAATGCACCCAGTTATGTCACATCATTTATGAAATACTTTTCTTAGTTAATGTTTTCAGGATCAAAAGTAATCCTTTCATTAGCTTGTGTAAAATTAATGCCTTGTATGAACATAACATTATTTAGAGTTATCTGCAAACACAGAAACCCATGTTTTTGAAAACCTGATGCTGAAAAACAAAATTAACCTCCACTTTCCAGCTTGTGTACTACCTAGGCAATTATTTTCTTATCTGCCTTTTAATTACATGGATACAATGTGATGGCCAATTGCAATCCTGCAATTTGCAGAAATGTTGCGCTACCTTTCCGTAGGCACCTCAGCCTTCATTGCTTCTTTACCTCTTACTCTAGTTACTGAAAAGGTAGTTGTCCTGCCACTAATTACTGGTAAGCCAGTAAAATGATAAATATCCCTTTTTCCTCTAGTCATGGGTTAGGCTTGTGTAGGGAAAAAACCTCTGACTGTCCAACAGCCGTGGGACACTGGCTGCCTTCTGCAGCGAGCGCCAAACAGACATAGCAAGCCAGTTTGTGATTTAAATAGGAGATGAGGAACCAGAAGTGGTTGTGGAAACTGAAAAGATGGGGAAAGGTGGTACCAAAGAGCTAATAACTGCACGCAGCACACTGTTCAACACCAAACCCCAACCACCAATAAAACAGGGTAACTGCCCAGCTCTGAGAATAGCAGCAAATGCAGCCAGCTGGGCACCAGCCACAGCAACAGGGTTATCTAAAGCTCTTAGCTCCAGCCTCCAGTGGATCGTTTTGCTGAGCACTCCCTTCTGCTTCAGGCAGAATCCCCCCTGCCACTTGCAAAGGGAAAGCCCAACAGGGAGTGCTTGCATGCGGACAGAGGGGAAAAGGCAACTCTTTCCTTCGGAGCGGAACACAACAGCAAGCAGCTGGAGGCAAGATCACCCTGCACCACCACAGAAGCATGCTGAACAAACATCCATCAGCTAGACACCTGGAAACAACTGGGCAGGAGCCACACACAGACTTTGCTACAGTGGTTACTTGCACTTGCTTAACCTTCATGCTCGTTTTGCTTTCATAGGACCTATAGCCAGCATTTGCTCGTATGCAGTATTTCTGTCTGCAGGCAAGATACCTGCACGTGGGGATGAAGCCTTCAGCCACTCCTCTGATGAGTGAACACGGGGGGATGGGGCAGAGTGAGCCCTCAGCAGGTTTGCTGGTGACACCAGGCTGGGAGGAGTGGTTGATAAGCCAGAGGCAAATTTCACTGCGCCTGCTCCAAGAGCAGGGGTCCCTCTAGCCTGTGGCTGTGTTGGTATGCTAATAGCTCATCAATATGTTAATGTGGTGATTTCAATCACTCCGTGTTTTTCCCCAGTGCTCCAGGCTGTCCCCAGGCCAGGCTGTGGGCAGAGCTCCTGTCCATCCCTTCCCCCTGTCCTGCAGGCCTGTCTCAAGGCCGGGCTGGTGACTCTTGGGGAGTGTTTGTCTCTAACTGCACTCTGGTTTTGTCCCATTCTTACTGTTTCACTGCTGCCTCTGCGTGTCCCTTGTGTTCTCTTCTATGTGATTTTTCCCCAGATGTGATTCCCCCCCCCCCCAGATTTTCCTGATTTCAATTAATAAGCGACCTCCCCAGGCCCTGCCCCACTCGGTGCCTCTGGCCCGGGGGAGCAGCAGCCCCAGCCCCCGGGATGCGGCCCCTGCCTTTCCCAGGCTGCAGGGAGCTCCGGCCCCTGGTGCTGCAGGAGAGCCCCTGGTCCCGGAGCTCTGGCCTGTGCTCCCGGGAGCGACCGGCGGCCCCTTCCGAGCGCGGCGGGCCCGGCCCCCCCGAACTGGCCCGGCCCGGCCCGCGCTCCGTGACGCCCCCTGGCGGCGCCGTTGGCGCTCGTGCTGCCGCCGTTACTGTGGCCGCGGCAGCAGCAGCGCCGGGCCCGGGAGCGTCGGTCGGTCCGTCCCTGCGAGCTTGCCTTGCCCTGCGCCTCTCCTCCTCCTCGTCCTCCTCCTCGGCTTCGTCCTCGCTTGTCCCTCCTCTCCGTGGCCCTTGGCTTTGTCCTTTGCCTCTCTTGGCCTCGCCCCGGGCCCGGCAGAGCCCGCCGGTGCCTCCTGCTGCTCCCGCCCCGCAGCAGAGGGAGATGGGGCTCCTCAGGAAGAAGCGGCAGCGTTCACCCTCCGGCCGCGCTCCTGGGCAGCCCTGCGCTGCCCCCACCAGTGCCACCAGTACCACCAGTGCCACCGGTGGCCTTGAGCTCCAGAAGGAAGACCTGCACAGCGCAGCTGCCCGCGGCAACCTGGCCTGGCTGAGGCGCTGGCGCTGGTGGCTGAGGCTGGTTGGCATCAACAGGCGAGACCAGGAGAAGCGGTGAGGGGCTGTGGGGCTGCTGAGGGGACACCTGGGCTGCTTCTGGCAGGCGTTGCTGCAGCAGGTCCTGAGCCAAGCTCCACTGGTCCCCGGCCGCCCTGTCTCAAGCACAAGGACTGTGCTGGGACACTGAGCCCCCTGAGCCAGGGGGAGCACTAGCACGGCACCACCAGCCCCCCAGCAGCTTTTGGGTGCCAGGTGGAAGCATCCACCCTGTGGGCTTTTTGGGGCTCCCATTCAAGCTAACTGCTTGAAAAGCAAGATTTTCCCTGTCAGCCGGGAGGGAGAACTCGAGAGCTTTCCATTGCTTGCAGGGGCTGGGTGGGCTCAGGTGCTGTGGGAAGTGCTGCCCCTGCCCTGCCCCTTGGCCCTGGTCTCCCTGCAGGGCTGTTGTGCAGCTGCTGAGGCATCAGCAGTTCTCTTCTGGCCTGGGGGGGTGAGTGCAGGATTGCAGCAGCAGCCCTGGGGGGGAGCAGGGTCTGGGCAGGGTCCCCAGGGCTGGGTGGGGACACAGCTTTGGTCCTTTTGTTGTCTATGTTAAGCTCTTATGTTTAACTTTTAGGACAGCTCTGCATCTCGCCTGTGCCAACGGCCATGTGAATGTGGTGAGATTTCTAGTAAGACAGAACTGCCAGCTGAACGTCTATGACAATTGGAGGAGATCACCCCTGATGATGGTATGTGAAATACGTCCTGCTCTTGGAGAGGGGCTTCTTGCCTGTGCCGGAATGGAGGGGTGTCTGGCAGGATTTTTTACACAGGCCTGTGCAGAGACATGCCCCTTGTACTCGGGGTGGAACAGGCAAATGGGAGCTCCTTTTTGCAGATGTTCTTCTTCCCCAGTGCTCAGAAGCTGGGCGAGCTGGGACAGTGCAACATCAACTTTTGTAAGTCTTTGCTTTGTGTGTGTGTTGTTCCCAGGCAGTGCAGAGCCAGCACGAAAACTGTGTGGCTGTTCTGCTGAGGCACAGGGCCAGCCTGAATCTCCAAGATGCTGATGGCAACACCGCCCTTCACCTGGCTGTGCTGTCTTATAATACAAATATAGTGTCTCTGCTACTTGAGTATGATGCTGATATTGATGCAGAGAATAAGGTAAATGTTTACATTTGTGAAGGAAGTTCTTTCAGAAAGTTGCATTAATATTTTCCTTGAAGTTTGTTTCTTTTACTTTGATTTTTAACTTGATTTCTTTCTCTGTCCTGTCAGGAGGGATGTACCCCACTGATGCTGGCTGTCCGGGAACATCACGGAAAGGCAGCACTGCTTCTCCTTGTCAAAGGAGCTGATGTGCACGCTCCAGATCTGTATAAAAGGTAAGGGGTTTATCAAAGTGGGTCCCTTTAGTACTCTTGAGCTTGGGCTGATGAGAGGCCTGGGGAGGAGCTCTGCAAAGGAGCAGGGAGGCACACACAGAGGAGCTGTTTCCTTGTGCCTTGGGAAGCAGCTCTGCCCTTGGCTGCTGTCAGACCTCCTGGGTGCTTTCTGCACTGAGGGTTGCAGGGAGGCCCTGTCTGGCAGGAGCTGTGTCAGGAGCTCAGCAGCAAGGCCTCAGTTCTACAAACCATCTCCTGCACAGCAGGATAGCCTGCTCCAGCGTTGTGTGTGTGGGAGCTTTGAACTTTGAATTGGGTTTGATTCCCTCTCCCATTTTGTTGTTGCTTTTAATGGAAACTACTTTTTCTTTTCTTCATTTTAAAGTAATGGGGGAAATAGTTTTTCTGAGAGCAAACAGGAATGAAAATAATCACAATGTCTGTTTCATATCATATTTTGGATCTTTCAGAACCCCACTTATGGTTGCTGCTTCTGATGGGCAGCTGGATTTGATCAACCTTCTCCTTCGATACGGTGCTGATGTTTCCCACAAAGACGCTGATGGATGGACAGCTCAGAATCATGCTGTTCTGCATGGATACTATGGGTAAACTTTTAACTTTATAATTAGAATCAGTTGTCAGTTATCAGTGTGGCTTTTGAATATTTTGCTAACAGCACCAAGGTTTAATGGTGTGTTTAGACCTGTCTTGAAGCTGTGCTCAGTGCTGCCTTCTGATGTGCATCATTCCTGTGTCTCGTGTTAGTTTGGAAGGTGAGAAAATTTCTACCCAGGATTCTCTGTTACCTGTCAAGTTTCATTGCTAAGCTCACATCTGCCCAATCTGCACTCTAAAATGTGTCTGTAGCCAGAGGTGGAACTTGGCAAACTGAAATGCATGTCAACCCTCTCCCCAGCCCAGCACCATGGTCCTCGCTGCCCTGCACTGCAGTGCCCAGGCACTGCCAGCCTTCTGCTTCAGAGGAGATCCAACTGATAACCCTCTTGTGAAAAGCTGAAGCAGTTTCATTGCTCTTCTGCACAGCTTTGTAGCTGTGGCTGTTCCTACTCTGAGGTGGTTCTGTGTGCTTGAAAGCCAGGCTGAAGAAGTGTGCCAAGCAGGAGTCAATAGCCCTGAAGGTGTGAATGTGCATCTACAGGATGGAGGTGGCTGCAGTTCATAGAATCATAGAATGGTTTGGGTTGGAAGGGACCTAGAAGGTCATCTAGTTCCAACCCCCCTGCAAGGGCAGGGACACCTCCCACTAGACCAGGTTGCACAAAGCCCTGTCCAACCTGGCCTTGAACACCTCCAGGGAGGGGGCTTCCACAACCTCCCTGGGCAACCTGTTCCAGGGTCTCACCACCCTCACAGGAAAGAATTTCTTCCTAACGTCTAACCGAAATCTCCCCTCTTCCAGTTTTAAACCATTACCCCTTGTCTTCTCACTACACACCCTGGTAAAAAGTCCCTCCCCAGCTTTCCTGGAGCCCCCTCAGGCACTGGAAGGTCGCTATAATGTCTCCCTGGAGACTTCTGTCCTCCAGGCTGAACAGCCCCAACTCTCTCAGCCTGTCTTCACAGGAGAGGTGCTCCAGCCCTCAGATCATCTTTGTGGCCCTTCTCTGGACTTGCTCCAAGAGCTCCATGTCCTTCCTGTGCTGAGGGCTCCAGTTTGGAGTAGCCCTGCAGCAGGTTCTGTGTGTATCACCCTTCACCAATACTTATGAGTATATGAGAGTGTATGAACACGTGTGGGATGGATAATAAGTGGCTGGTAACTACTGTGCTCAATGGCACATGCAAGTAGGTGGCTGTCTTTACCAAACACGTTTCCTCTCTTTCTCTACATAGTCTTGGGAGACAACTGGCAGAAGGTGCAGACCAGAAGAGCAGAGGAGAAGCTTCTGTGCGTGGTGCCCAGGGCTGCGCACCACCTAGCACTCCTCACCAGGCAGAACCTGCTGGCTTCACGTTGGGTGCCCCTGCTGTGGACAGAGGAGGTAAGATCCTTAGCTATGGGGGAGCTCAGGAGGAAAGTCACTGTGGCCTTTTCTTGAGGTGGTTTGTATTGTCAGCACTGACTGTGTTCACAGTTGACTGTAGTGCAGGCATCAGGTGGAGCAGCACAGGCAGTTTTGTGAAGGTGCTTCTCGGTTGCTGGTTGGAGACACTTCTTGTCAGGCTGTGAAGGGCCTTGTGGTCTGTGTGCTACATGTCCACTTGCAGGGGTGTTGCCTCCTCCCTGTCAGGTGGCCCACCTGGATAGGTTTTCCTACAGAGAGAGAGAAGGGGGACAGGGAAGGAACTAGGCAAGAGTGTTCTTGTTTTTCAGGTGTGCACTTTTACCTCCAGATGGCCGTTCAGATGGTGAAAATCCAGTGTCAGTCAGTAGGGTGTGTAGAGCAGGTGGATGGTGATTTCTATGCTAACCCTGGTGTTCCACAGCACACGGACATGGCACACAAGCCCACGGGCTAACTCTGGCAGCAGCCAAAGCACCCGTCTTGGTGCAGCTGGGGCTGCCCTGTAGCCCTGGGGGAACAGGCTGAGCTCCTTCAGAAGGCTGGTGAAAGCTGGAGTGTGGCACAGAATGCCCTGGTTGTGCCCCGTGTGCCTGTTGGTGCAGTGTGGAAAACTGCTGGTGATGCTTCTGTGTGAGGTTCAGCTTTAGATCTTGATCCTGCTTTTGGATTTTCTGTGCCTTTTCAGAACCCTCTGTACCTGGGCTGAGCAGCAGCTGGTGCAGTGCAGAGCAGGACGTTGTACAGAAGGTTACATCAGACAGTGACATCTCTGCAGGTGATGTGCACTCGTGTGGCATGGGCACTTGGGAGGTTCCTTGGCTGACTGTCTTCCTCAACCACCACCGTTTGGTCAGCTCTTTGCTAACAGAGCATATTCATGCTGGGCTCTTTTTTGCAATTTAGAGATGTTTCTTAAACTTGTAGGTGTAAGACTAGAGCTCTGGTCTGTTGGTTTGTTTTTCATTCAGCACAGCTTGAAGGAGCAGTTGTTTTGGAGATGCAACCATTCCTGCTGCCTTGTGTTGCATTGGCTGCCCCAAGTTTCATTGTTGTGACCTGTAGAGTTGTCCATGTGAAGTGTTTCTTGTACTGGTTAGTTTTTAGCTGCCACATCTAATGTCAACATGTCATTTCATGTCTGAACAGCAACAGATGACTCGTCCAAAGGAGACTCAATAAGGTGAGACTTTCAAAATACCCAACGGTTACTTGAGGGACGATTGGAGAGACACTGGACTCATTGTGCTTTGCTTTTCCAGAAGCTCTGAGGAAGAGGAGGATGAGGAGGGTTGGAATCTTTCTGAAGGAGAACTCTGTTTAACCCCCAAGGTAGGGTGTGTTTACAGGAATCATGTCCTTTCAAAATAAATGATTTGCAGGTGAGTTTTCTCCGGGATGGAAAGAACCTGCAGTTGCAGCCAATATTGTGGGTTCTTTTCTCTTCTGTGAGGTGCCATTCCGTGCTTGCCTGTCATCTCTCCCTGCAGGTTTTCCCTCTTTGAAACGTGGGGCAGTGTCCTTGGTGTCAGCTCCAGGCTCTCAGCCCTGCTCCTTTTCCTGCTGCTCTGCAGGATCCCCACCCTGTGCAGTGGTGTCTGGAGCAGCTGTTCTGTGGCACTGGGATCCTGCAGGGCTGAGGAACCCGAGTGTGGTGGTTCAACCCACTCTGCAAGGCTGGAGATGCCAGGATCTTTAGTTTTGACACGATTTCATTTTCTTGCCCTGATTTAAATAGAAGTGATGCATTTTTTTTTTCTGGCCTGATCTGGAAATGTAGGGATATTTTGGTGAGTGTAGGTGCAGGGACTAATGTCTGCCTTGGGTCTGGGGATCTGAACAGTTGCCCTGTGCACATTTGCAAGTAAACATTCTGAAACTGTGATCTTAAAGACAGCTGAATGTTACTAAGTATTAGAAAGAGTAAAACCAGATTTTTAGAACTGTGATGCATGTAAATGTAGTTTTGGCCACAATTGGCAGAGGTGCCTGCAGAGTGTTTTGGGGTGCAGCACCCACGGAGTTGGGTGTGTGAGGAGTGTTTGTGTAGTTAGGAGTGCAGGATGGAGCCAGCACCTGAGCACGATCAAAAGGACAGCCCGGTTGTATTTACTGCTCAAGATTGGATGGGAACAAAGTATTTGTTGTTGTTACTGCTTTAAAAAAAAATAAAATCGAGATGTATTTTTACAATGAATCTTTCTTTACAGAAGCAGCAGATGTCAAACTTGAGAGGCTTGGATGCTTCCCAGCAGCGCAGGAAGACCAGTAAGCTATCTGGAAAAGATTCCATGATCTACTGATCTCTAAAAGTAGACTTGCTAAGTAGGGTTTGCATTTTTTTTTTTTCTGTAGTAAATGAGAAAAGCCAATTTTGAAACCACAGCACTTAGTCACTTGAGGAACAGATAAGCCCTATTGTTACATGAAGATATTAATCCCCTGCTAAGCCTTTGTCCCTGGTCAAGTCCTTCCTCCATCCTGCTCATCCCTGGCTCCTTTTCCAGACATTCCCAGACAACTCCTCTCCGGTGCATTAGTCTGGAAACACACCAATTGCAGTTTAAATGAAGAACTCCTTTTGTTCACATGCGTTTTTCCTTTCCCTGTGCTTCCAGATGATGGTGATGGTTCTCGAATGGAAAGTCCTGAATCGCCAAAGAAAAGGCTCAAACGAAGAACTGGGAAATCTACTTGTAATGGCAGCCCTCCAGCCCACAAGTCAACTTCAGAAGACAACTCTGGTGAGAGCAATGAGTCAGTAACTACTGATCCAAATTCTTCCTCTATGAATATTAATGCACGGTAAATGAACTAAGATGGTGATTGGCTGCTGAGACAGCTCTTTTTTCCGTCGCCTGTGAATCCTCGTGGGCAGTGGCAGAGCAGGAAAGCAGCTCTTCTTCCTTTTTGTTCATCAGAGAGAGAGATCACAGACCTTGAAGAGACAGGAATGATGTATTTGTGGCCATTTACGGTGATATTCAGAAACTTTCCCCTTTACGTTAATAAGTAAAATGCCATGGGAGGAAGGAATTCACACAGAGGCACATTAAATCTGTGTGATGGTAATTTTCTCTCCTGCAGCTCACAGATTGGAGGGGATGTGTTCTTTTGTGTCACGATTTGTCTCACCAATAGTCCAGAGGCACTGTCGGTGGGTGTCAATAAGTAGCATGAAGTCCTGCTGGTTATAAACGTGTGGTGTTTTTCACTGTAGCTGAGCACTCGGGATCTACCTGGCACACGTCAACACCAGCTGAACCAACAGACAGCAAGGATGCCATGGAGAGCTCAGGGGTGCAGGTACATAAAACCAAATATTTTGAATTAGAGTCTGAATTGGTAAATGGTGTTAGACACTGAGGTACAGAAAACTAACCAGTAAGTGAATAATGCTGAAGGGAGGCTCCTGGAGATGAAGGTTGCGTTACAGTCTGAACTAAAGTTGGACACAGTCTTCTTAGGATGGGCTAAAATCCTTGCCATTAGGTTGGATGTTTGCTGCTCTACTGCTTGGTTTCCGGCTGGTTTGCTTCAAGTTGGTTAAAAACCCACTGTTTTTCCCCTTGTGCTGTGCAGAGAAACAAGGCAGGGAAGGGCATTTTGTTCCCTGTGCAAAATGCCTCTTCAAGTGGGGAGGGAGATTTGTCTGTGACGTGCTGATCTGTTTGATTCAAGACACCTGGTCTTCCTCTTTGTAAGAGAAAGATCACGCACAAAATCTTGACTTTTGGGGAGCTCTCTGATGCTTTCCCTGCCTCTGCAAAACATGTGCTTGTTTGGCCTTGTTAATGAGTGTTTGAAGAGGGGTTTCTCAGAGGGTGTTGATGAGGGGGATAAGGCAGCATCCTGTTTGTGCCGGGCATCTAGGACAGGGCTGGATAGAGGGCTCTGGAGTCTCTTGTGACACCTCAAGGGAGGGTGGAGCAAATGATTTCCACCCCACACCCAGGCACCAGGGAAGAGGGACAGGCTTGATTTTAACAGGCAGAGCACAGACCTGAAGGCTGTTGGAAGGTGGGAGTAGCTGGGCCGTGGGCTTGGGAATGGAGAGGCTGGGACAGCTGGTGGGTGGCTGAGGTGCTCCTTCATGCTCTGGAAGGAGGAGGTTTTGCAGAGGGAGACAAGGTCCTGGCTAAGGAGAAAAGAGCGAGGAGCTGGATGGTTGTAGTCCCTGGGGACCCCAAGGCTGCAGGCCCTGTCTAGAAGGCACCAGGAGCTGAGGAGACTGGTGGGGAGGGAGCCACTGGGAGGACTGGGAGCCATGGGGAGCAGTCAGAACTGTTGGGCAGCAGAGCCTGGGGTCAGGGGTGTGAGGGGACTGGCTGGGCTGGAGGCATGGTGCCCTTTTCATACAAGCTTGGCTTCCTGATTTGTGGAATGCTGGAAGGGAAGGAATGGACAGGTTTCCCTAATCAGTGCTTTTCTGTGGAGCTGGGAATGCAATTTAGTGTTTCTGAATCTTGGGAGAAGCAATAATCCTAACTTGGCCAGTGCTCTGTGTGGTGGACAGTAAAAAGCTTGTCATGGTCATTCACATTGTCTTAGCTTAGCTGGCAGGAGCCTGTAAAACACCAGACAGTAGAGAATGGTGGAGAAAGCAGGTGAGAAGATGTAGGCATTTGTAATCAAAAATGGCCTGAAAGCAACAAACAGTGAAAGAAGAAATTGCTTTGAGACAAACGCCAGCAGTTACAGAAAGCAGGCAGGCGAAAAAGTAAAAGAAACCTAATGTTCAGACAATATTTTAAATGCTTGTTCAGATAGTTCAAATAACTTTGTTATTTGGTTGCTGGCTTAAGGGGGATAATCTCTATTTGGGATGTTCCTTTAGGTTTGAAGGGGATGTTACACTCGTGTTGTGTGCAGACATTGCAGGGCTCACAGAGTCACTTACATGTTACCTGCAATTTCACTCTCAGCTTTGGAGTCGTGCCTCAGTATGAGAAATGTTAAAATGCAGCTTAATGCAGAAGTGCTTTTGCAGATTCCTTTCCCAACTGGCCATTTATTAATGTTCCCAGAGTGAGGAATCCAGGCAGGAGCAGTTGGCCCAGCTCCGGAGTGAAAACCTGTTACTGCACCGGCAACTGGAAGAGGTGCAGAACACGCAGAGCATCAAAGAAGAAGTGGTGAGAGTTGCCCAGGCCTGGTTCAGTGAAGTGTTCAACCAACTCAGAGCTGCTGCTGAACAGCAAGTTGACCTGCTGGGAGAGAGGAACAAGGAACTGAATGATTTAAGAGAACAAGTCTTTCAATACAGGACTGACAAAATAGAAAGAGAGGTAAAGTCCAGACTGTTGCAGTGTTTAAGACTATTAGCAGTGTATGAAGCTATCAGCAGTGGCTGAGTGTTAATTGATGTATGTGGTGTGGGGCTTCTAAGGGGCCTGCCTGTTCCTCAGAAAGGGAATTTCAGACACTGACCTAAACTTGCTCATCTATACTTTATGATGTGTGGCAATATTGAAATGTGTCCATTCTTTGTGGCTCTGTGAAAGACTAATGAGCAGGACAGCAGCCTCATGAGGACATCAGTTCAAGTGCCTTTCTGCAATTCCCACAGGGCAGGAGTGTGAAACCTGCTCCTGTGCAGAGCAGGAGCCTGAGGGTCTGTTGCTCAGCCAGGCATGAACCAAGTGTTGCTGCCATTGCTGCAGGGAGATGGTTTTGATCAAGGCAAAAGAGGGAAGAGAATAAAGAGGGAGGAGGAGTGAGGAACAGGAAGACAATTGAAAAAGCTGCAGGGAGTGGCAGGATGCTTTGGTGTGTGTGTCCCTAGGAGCAGGGACAAATCTTCTCTCTGGAGAGAGTATCCCAGCAGTCCCAGGCAGAGCAACGTTTTAAAAGTTGCCTGAGCCATTTTGTTCATCTTCCTTTACCTTCTGGAAAGCAGGAACTAGTCCCACTGAGTATTTAGACACTGGGGTGGAAGGTTCGTCTCCCTTGATGGTTTGAATAGTGCTTTAAAATTACATGTCCTTCTTCGTATCAAATCCAGAACCTCTGAGTGAGGTCAATCCCTGCCTGTGTCAGAGAACCACCTGATTCTTCATCTTGTAGTTTGTTTAAGAGGGAAGGGGGGAAGAATTCCAGCAGTCCTGTCAAACATGTAAATCTGGGAATAGCTTTGTATTCTTAGTACCAGAATAACGGGCTCCCTTTGAAGATGATGGATGGATGGATGGATGGATGGATGGATGGATGGATGGATGGATGGATGGATGGATGAGTAGGTGGGTGGGTGGGTGGGTCGGTGGGTGGATGGATGGAACTACCCAGATTTTTGAAACCTAATCTGTCAGTAGGGAGGCAGATGTTATTCTAAACTGAACTTGGTAAGAAGACTGCAAGGGGATGTGGTTCAACATATACTTAACGTGTATCTCAAAAGAGCTTTCAGATATATGTATTCATTTAATTATGTTTTTATAGTGGAGAAATAGAACCAAGAAGGATCTAATAGGAAGTCCTGCCTTTAGACATCAGAGTAGTCAAACTATGGCTCCTACATCACAACAGATTTCTGTGGGTTTTGTTAGAAAAAAACACACGATTCCAGTGTGTGCTTTTGTATTGTTTGAGAAGGATAAAACTTGAGCCTTTTTTATGTGTTAGGAAACAGAAACCCTCCTGAGCAGCTCCTGAGGGTTTGGAGGTGCTCAGCTGAGAAAGATGAAGAGAGTTGATCATCTGTGCAGATGCTGCTGATGGCAGGCACAATGTCACACCTTTTGAGTTCAGTCCCAAGACAGGTCTAATTGTGTCATCAAATAAGCTACAGGAAAGGCACATTTCATGTTCTTACAACTTTCTTCCTGCTGATGTCACTGTTTCATCAGGGCATGGTCAGACAGCTGCAGCAGGAGCTTGCTGGTGCTCTTAGAAAGCAATCCATGTCAGAAGCTTTGCTTGAAGAGACCAAGTGCTGCTACCAGAAGCTGAAGAAAGAGAATCAGGGTTTGCAAGAGGAATTGAAAGAGGTGAAAAGCAAGGTACAGAGTGTTGTCCTAGAATCCTAGAAGAAACTTCAACAGGCTAGGCTGGATAATGAGTGAATGAATTGCCCTGTTTTATAAAGTGGGTTGTCCGTGTCTTTGACATGAGGACTCTATGTCCTTACTTGGTCAAAGGTTTGGATTTGTTCAGGTGCTCTGCAAGATGAACTGATGTGTCTGGAGCTTATTGGGGTTGGTTTGGCCAAGCAGGTTGTCTGATTTCTGAAGAACAGGAGAAACACTGGACTGCTGCATTTGGGCTTCTTTCTGCTGGCTGTGTTTCCCCTCACACCCCCCATGTAACACAGAATCAGAGAATTGGAAAGAGACCTTTAAGATCAAGCCAACCATTACCCCAGCACTGCCAAGTCCACCGTTAAATCATGTCCCTCAGCACCACATCTGCTCATCTGCTGGTTCCAGTGCCTGACAACCCTCTCGGTGAAAACATTTTTCCTAATATCCAGCCTAAACCTCCCCTGTATTAACTTGTGGCCATTTTGTCTTGTCCTATTGCTTGGGACTTGGGAGGAGAGGCCAACACCCCTCTTGCTTTCAGTAGTTGTAGAGAGCAGTAAGGTGTCCCCTGAACCTTCTGTTCTCCAGGCTGAACATCCCCAGGTCCCTCAGCTGCTTCTAATTATAGGACTTGTGCTCCAGCCCTTCCCCAGCTCCATTGCCCTTCTCTGGACAAGCTGCAGCCCCTCAGTGTCCTTCTTGTCGTGAGGGGCCCAGAACTGGCCCCAGGGTTCCAGGTGCAGCCTCAGCAGTGCCTAGCAAAGGGGCACGAACCCTGCCCTGCTCCTGCTGGCCACACTGTGGCTGCTACAAGCCAGGATGCCACTGGCCTGCTTGGCCACCTGGGCACACGCTGGCTCATCTTCAACCCCTGTCGACCAACCCCCCCCAGGTCCTTGGTCCTTTTCTGCCAGGCACTTTCCAGCTGCTCTTTCCCAAACCTGGAGCATTGCCTGGGGCTGGTGTGACCCAAGTGCAGGACCTGGCACTTGGCCTTGTTGAACCTCATGCAATTGGCCTTTGCCCATGGATCCAGCCTGTCCAGGTCCCTCTGCAGAGCCTTCCTACCCTCAGGCAGATCAACACTCCCACCCAGCTCAGTGTCATTTGCAAACTGCCTGAGGGTGCACCCGATCCCCTCGTCCAGATTGTTGCTAAAGATATTAAAGAGAACTGGCCCCAACACTGAGCCCTGCGGACACCCCTGGTCACCGGTGGCCAAATGGATTTAACTCCATTCACCAGCATGTTGCCAATTCTGAATGCTTTTTTAACTTACTCTGCAGATATATATATTTTATTTATTTCCCCCCTTGTTTGGCACCGCTGACATTTCCCATCCTTAAGTGGCCTTCTTGCAAGTGAATTTTAAGCTACTTTCCGAGGTGGGGAGCACCTCTTGCTGTGTTCTCACCAGAACTGCAGTACAGAGGCCTTGGAGTTCTGAAATAGAAAGAGAGTGTGACGAGTCCCTGGCAGGGTGAGAGGGTCAGTGTTGGTGCTTAGAGCCAGGCTAGAGGAGATCAGTGGGGTGGGAGAGGCCAGTCTACAAGGTGGTGAAGTAGCCCAGTGTGTGTTCATTTGCTGGTAGAAGTGAAGGTTTGAGTGTGCTGGAAATGATGACAGCTCTTTGGGTGCAGACACAGGCACCACTTGAATTCTTCAGCAGCAGCTGGCTCTTCTAGAGGAAAGTTCCCCTGACTGCTGTGGTTTCACAGTTGCAGGAGTTGGAAGAACAGCATCGTCAGTCTGAGCGTTGTGTTCATGGCTTGAAGATTGCCTTGGATGAGAAGGAAAAGGAACTAAGAGCTTCTTCCCAGAAACTGCAAGACCTGCAGTTGGCATCTTCTGGGGCTGACACTGCAATGAAACAGCTGGAGGAACGAGTGCAACGGTGAGAGAAGAGCCCAGGGAACCAAGGTGTCTGTCACTTTCTGGGATGGTGTGGAAACCACAGGGTGGCCTTGTTGCATCCCAGCAAGTTAACACATGATTTTGAAGATGCCTTTGTTTGTTTATTCCCTGCTGTTCCTTAAGAACTGGTGCTCTGGTGGGTTTCTGTCATAAGCCCTGTATTTCTTTTTAAGCCTTGAGATGGAAAATGCCAGATTGGAGGCTACAGTCCAGCAACAGAGCAATAGGATTGAAGGCCTTCAGAGGGACCTGCAAGCCTCTGCCTCAGTAAGCTGCTCATGAACCTCCCTTGTTGTGAGCTCCTGAGCCTGGTTACCAACTGCTGGGGGGGGCTTTGAATTTTGTGGGTGCAGAGAACTGATGAAAAGCCCAGGTGGGCTGTGCAGGCAGAGTTCAGCCCACAAGTGCCCTTCTGGTTTCAGGGCAAGAAACCAGAGAGTTCAGTTCTGGGTTTGGGGCAAGGCACCCTCAGGGGAAAGGGCTGCAAACTTCCTTGTTCCCTGCTGCTGTGTTTTGTGTGTGTTGTGGTGAGCAAGATACTTGTGTCCATCAGGATGGCTTGTCTCACCAGCAGGGGGGAGTGAGGAGGTGGTTGTGTGGTGCTCTGGCTGCCTACTGGAGTTGGACCATGGCAGGTGATGGATAAGATGGAAGTTGTGGGCAGGGAGGAGATCTGTGGTTGCCAGATGAGAGAGGAGGCTGGACCTGGGAGACCCGTACTGTCTTGGCAGCTTTGTCACAGCTTCCCCTTGAGGGCAGGTTGGCTCCTGTCCTGAGCCCCAGTGTTTCACCCAACCTGCTCTGTGAGGACCCTTGGGAAGGTTACACACCCTAAGGACTCTTTGATCTGAGCCTTTGTGCTCAGGTTTCCATGCCTTGCTGTCCATCAGTAGACATCTTTTTATTGGTGTTGTTTTGTTTGTTTGTGTTTCCTTGCAGAATGTCACTCAAAGCTCTGTGCCCACCAGGACTGGGGCAGCTTCCCAGCCAGAGCTCCAGAGGGAAGATGCTGCCACCCAGGTGTGGGGCTGCAGGGAGTGTCCTGCTCTCTGGACAGGACCTGCTGGCAGCTGTGAGCACACCCGTGGGAGGGGTGTCCAGATGGAGGTGACTGAGCTCCGAGAAGGGGTGAGTGGGCTGAGGAGCATTGGGAGTGTGGGAGTGAGATAGACGTTGGTGCCAGGACTGAGCCTCCCTGAGACAGGCCCAACAGTCAGGCAGGGCTCACGACTGTCCTCCCTCTGCCGGGCTGAACGTGATCACCTGGAGGTGAGGGAGCAGTGGGGACGAGTTCCTGCCTGGCACAAGAGGTGTGGCAGGTGTGTCCCTCCAGTAAGGTTATGGAACAGATCATCTTGAGTGCCATTACACAACATTTAGAGGACAACCAGGCCATCAGGCCCAGCCAGCAGGGGTTCATGAAAGGAAGGTCCTGCTTGACAAACCTGATCTCCTTCTACAACAAGGTGACCTGCCTGTTGGCTGAGGGAAAGGCTGTGGATGGAGTCTCCCTGGACTTCAGTAAAGCCTTTGACACTGTTGCCCACAACACGCTCATGCAGAAACTGTCTGCCCAAGGCTTGGACGGGCACACACGCTGCTGGGTCAAACACTGGCTGGACAGCTGGGCCCACAGGGTGGTGGGGACTGGAGGGCAATCCAGTTGGTGGGTCACTAGTGGGGTTCCCCAGGGCTCAGTACTGGGGCCACTCCTGCTCAGTGTCTTTATCAGTGATCTGGAGGAGGGGATCGAGTGCAGCCTCAGTCAGTTTGCAGACAACACCAAGTTGGGCACCTGAACACGGGCAAGAGCTGGAGATGCTGGAGCAGGTCCAAAGAAGGGCAGCAAAGCTGGTGAAGGGTCTGGAAAACAAACCTCATGAGGGATGGCCAAGAGAACTGTGGCTGTTTAGTCTGAAGAGGAGGAGGCTGAGGGGAGACCTTGTTGCTCTCTACAACTACCTGAAAGGAGGTTGTAGTGAGGGGGAGGTCGATCTCTGCTCACTAGGAACTAGTGACAGGATGAGAGGAAGTGGCTTCAAGTTTGGCCAGGGGAGGTTGAGGTTGGATGTTGGGAAAAGCATCTGTACAGGAAGGGTTGTTAAGCACTGGAACAGGCATCTCATGGAAGAGCAGCCCTAGTGCTTTTCCACCCAGCCCCATGGGTGGGATGCTGCTGGTTTGGTGCCTCTGGGTGTGTGACCCACTGCAGAGAACTGAGAAGGGATGGGAACCTGAAGGATCCTATGAGGAATGATGTGGAAGCTGTTCACTTTGGTTTCACTTTGACTTTACATCAGCAGATGACAAGCACAGTCTCAATGGCCAACCCTTGACCGATTTTTCACAAATGGAGTAACTTTAGATCCCTCTGAGTTCCTCTTTGTTTTTGCTGTCTACAGATTGGTCAACTTCCTCAGCAGCTGGAGACAGAGTCTAAGAAAGTCATGCGGGCAGAAGCACAAACTCATGGTTCACGAGAAGAGTTCTCCACCGTGCATGGGAAGCAGGAACAGCTGAATAAGAGCAAACACCAGCTGCAAGAAGAGGTGAGTAACATTGACCATCATTTGGAGACTGATATGGTCAATCACAGCCAAATAGAACAACGTAAAAGAGAGGGGGAAGAAGGAGATGGGCAAGAAATAAGGCAAGTGCAGGAAGGCAGTCTGTGTTTGCAGGCAGGAGAATTTCTGGTGTGTGTCTGTAGTCTCTGTTACACACTTTGCTTGTGGTTGTCATTTGTTAGTATTTTCTTTTGGGTGCTGCTGCTGTGTTAGTGCTGTACTTGTGTCCTTCCCGAAGGGCAGGGGGAGAAGGGTTATGCTGGGGGAGAGGGCTGGTGTGTGTGTGATGTGCCTGCAGGCCCCTGAGCCCAAAGCCTCCCAAGGTGGGTTTCCATCCTGCGGGTCCCTCTGTCCTTGTTCTCGCTGTTCCTCCTGGGATGGGCCCTGCAGCTGGTGGTTGTCATGGCCAGACAGGTCCTGCTCCATCCCTGTGCAGGGGAAAGTACTCAGGAAAGAAGTCACCCAAGTGGTGGGGAGGGGCCACTGATCCTGAAATCCTCCTGCCTTCCTTGACGAATCCTTTCCCATGGGCCCTGTCCTACAGAGACCCTGTTCTTTCAGTAGCAGCGTTGATGAATAACAGTGCTGAGAGGGGAGGATTCTTTCTGAATGACAAGAACTATTAGAAAAGAACTTCATAGAATCATAGAATCATCAAGGTTGGAAAAGACCTTCAAGATCTTCAAGTCCAACCGTCTGCTCTACAACCCCCAACCACTAAACCATCTCCCTCAGCACCACGTCCACCCGGTGTTTGTACACCTCCAGGGATGGTGCCTCCACCCCCTCCCTGGGCAGCCTGTTCCAAGGCCTCACCACTCTTTCTGTGAAGAAGTTTTTCCCTACTGTCCAGCCTGAACCTCCCCTGGTGCAACCTGACCCCATTTCCTCTTCTCCTGTCTCTGGTCACTGGGGAGAAGAGCCCAACACCCACCTCACCACAACCTCCTCTCAGGGAGTTGGAGAGAGCAGTGAGGTCTCCCCTCAGCCTCCTCTTCTCCAGGCTGAGCAGCCCCAGCTCCCTCAGCCTCTCATGAAAGAGCTATGAAAAAAGCTTCCTAAAAGAACAATGAAAAGAGCTCTGAGAAGAACCACCCCCAGTGGTTCTGGGGTTCTGCCGTGGTTGCTGCTGGGAGGGAGGGGGCAGAGCTGCCTGGCTGAGTCCAGCTGGGCCCTTGGAATCGGGCATGTGGAGCTGGCGGGCAGGAGAGTTCTCTTTTTGTTGGTGGTGCTTGACAGTGTGTTACCTGCTTCAGGAGCAGGCAGCCTCTGGGGACAGGGCAGAGCAAACCAGAGCCCATGGCCATGAGCCACAGACACAGCAGCTAAGGCACAGGATCAGAGACCACGAAAGGGAATTGGACAAGATGAAAAGTTCCCTGCAAGACACCATTCTTCAAGAAGAATCCATGCAGGCAGAAATGGGAAAGTACAAAGAGCTGTATCTGAAGTAAGTTACAATTAGAGAATGCCTGTAAGATCAACAGGAAAGGTAAATGCATGTTTTCTGGAGTGGTACTAAGATGCTAGGTTTCCCTCCTGTGTTTTCCTCCTAAAATTCCTCTTCTACATCTGGTCAGCATTATGGATGTGAGCCTGAGATGGCAGATTTGTGAGGAAAGTTCCTTCAGACCCTTCCCCTTCATGAGAACTGTCTTATTTTCTCTTTAGTGTTTTTGCCCAGCTCTAATAATCTCCTCCTCTTCTTCGGTGGGTGGCAGAAAAGGTGAATTTCATGTCTTTTACTGTTTGAGTAAGGAGAGGCCCTTCAGAGAACAGGATTGGATTCTGTGAAGCCAAACAATCAAGACATCTTTGTTGGCTTCCATTTTAGCAGCGTGTCTGAGGTTGAGCTTTCCATGGGAAAGGGAGGGTAGCTCAGAGTTCCTGGGCAGGGGGTGGACCCTTCAGAAGGAGCCCTGGAAACACGTGGCATTCAGGGGTTGCTTTGAAGCCCTCATGCTGAGAAGTCCTAAGCATTGGAAACTCTTGCTGCCCCTTGCAGGTCGTGTGAGTGCTAAGAAATAGGCCCTCCAAAGAACCTCAGATCAAATGCTGCTCTGGATTGGGTCTCTCTTAATCCCTTCTGCTTTCAGAAGTTGAAGAGCAGTCACAGACCTGGAGGGTAACTTTGTGAAAGTGTTACTGCCCGAGATAATTCTTTGGATGCTTCTGAATGTTGCAGAGTTGATGAGGAGCTGGCAAAAGTCAAGGCTGAGCTCCATGAGAAGCACATTAGAAGAACATATAGAAGCAACTTTGTCAGTGAAGGTCTGGCTGCGAGTCTAGATCAGTATCCAACTGAACTGGGACATCCTGGCAACGATTTGGCACTGGGCAGAAATCCCAGTCCAACAGAGTGCTTCCTAAGTGCAGGCATGAAGGCGTTGTTGTCAAGGAACAGGATTGCAGCCGCCGCGGAGAAGGTGAGCACTTTGAAATACTGTTCTCAACTACTGCTGAAGAGTGTCCATAAGCAAGGTTGTACTTTTTAGCCTACAGTTGCAATTCCTTTTTAGTTCCAAACCATCTGGTCGAATGTGCCAAAACAACTCCTCATCATCAAAACAGGACACAGCTGCATGTGGTAGAGATTTCCAAGAGTGCTCAGAGACCGAAAAAGAGATGTGCAGTGAGATGAGAAGTACCTGCTTAGGAGGTTTGGGATAGCCAGCTGTCCAACAAGGAGAGGTGCTGTGCTGGACCTTGTTCTCACCAACAAGGAAGGGCTGGTGAGGGATGCTAAGCTCAAGGGCAGCCTTGGTTGTAGCGACCATGAAATGGTGGAGTTCAAGATCCTGAGGGCAGCAGGGAGGGCTCACAGGAAGCTTACTGCCCTTGACTTCAGGAGGGCAGGTTTCAGCTCTTCAGGGATCTGCTCAGGAGAGTGTCATGGGAGAACATCCTGCAGGGAGGAGGGGCCCATGGAAGCTCGCTGATATTTAAGGGTCACCTTCTCCAGGCCCAAGAGCTAAGAGGAAGTCCAGTCAAAACTGCAGGAGGCTGGTGTGGATGAGCAAGCAGCTCCTAGAAAAGCTCAAACTTCAGAAGGAAGCATTGAGAGGGTGGAAGCTCAGGCAGGTACCCTGGGAGGATTACAGAGAGGTTGTCTGAGCAGCTAGGGATCAGGTCAGGAGCCAAATCCCAGATGGAATTAAATCTCGCCAGGGATGTAAAGAGTGGTAAGAAAAGCTTCTAGAGGTACGTTGGGGATAAAAGGACACCCAAGGGAAATATAGGCCCTCTCCTGAAGGAAACGGGAGACCTGGCTGAGCAGGATATTGAGAAGGCTGAGGTTCTCAAGGACTTCTTTGCATCAGTCTTCTCTGGCAAGTGCTCCAGCCTTGTCGCAAAGGCCACAGCAGGTGAGAGCAGGGCCTGGGAGAATGAAGCACCCCCCCCACTGTAGGAGAAGAACAGGTTGGTGACCATCTAAAGAACCTGAAGATGCACAGGTCTGTGGGACCTGATGGGGTCCATCCACGGGTCCTGAGGGAGCTGTCAGATGCAGTTGCTGAGCCTCTGTCCATCATATCTGAGAGGTCGCAGCAGTCTGGAGAGGTTTGCGCTGATTGGAAAAAAGGTCCCACAGCCCCTGTCTTCAAAAAGGGGAAAAAGGAAGACCCAGGGAACTACAGGCCAGTCAGTCTCACCTCTGTGCCCGGCAAGATCATGGGACAGATCCTCCTGGAGAATCTGCTAAGGCACATGGAAAATAAGGAGGGGATCAGTGACAGCCAGCATGGCTTCACCAAGGGCAAATCATGCTTGACCAGCTTAGTGGCCTTCTATGACAAGGCTGCAGAGATGGTGGATAATGGCAGAGCAACTGACATCATCTACCTGGTCTGCAAACTGACATGACATGGATTTGACAGATGGACCACTGGGTGGATCAGTAATTGGCTGGATGGCCCCACCCAGAGAGTTGTGGTCAATGGTTCAGTGTCCCAGTGGAGGCAGGTGACAAGTGGTGTTCCTCAGGGGTCAGTACTGGGACCAGTGCTGTTCAGCATCTTTGTTGGAGACATGGACAGTGGGATTGAGTGTCTCCTCAGCAAGTTTGCTGATGATCCCAAACTATGTGGGGTAGTGGACACCCTAGTGGGGAGGGATCCATCCAGAGGGACCTTGACAGGCTGGAGAGGTGGGCCCATCCCAACCTCATGAAGTTCAACAAGGCCAAGGGCAGGGTCCTGACCCTGGGTCGGCACAACCCGAGGCACAAATCCAGGCTGGGGGGAGAATGGCTGGAGAGCAGTCCTGAGGAGAAGGACCTGGGGGTGGGAGGAGATGAGAAGCTGGACATGAGCCCCCAGTGTGCACTGGAGCCCAGAGGGCCCATTGTGTCCTGGGCTGCATCAAAAGAAGTGTGGCCAGCAGGGCCAGGGAGGGGATTCTGCCCCTCTGCTCTGCTCTGGTGAGACCCCACCTGGAGTGCTGTGTCCAGCTCTGGAGCCCTCAGCACAGGAGAGACACGGAGCTGTTGGAGAGGGTCCAGAGAAGGGCCACGGAGATGATCCAAGGGCTGGAGCAGCTCTGCTCTGGAGACAGGCTGAGGGAGTTTGGGCTGCTTAGCCTGGAGAAGAGAAGGCTCCAGGGAGACCTTAGAGCACCTTCCAGTGGCTGAAGGGGCCCCAGGAAAGCTGGGGAGGGGCTTTTCACCAGAGAGGGCAGTGAGAGGACAAGGGGGAATGGTTCTAAATTGAAAGAGGGGAGATGTAGGTTAGACATCAGGAAGAAATTCTTCACCATGAGGGTAGGAAGGCACTGGCACAGGTTGCCCAGGGAGGGTGTGGAAGCCCCATCCCTGGAGGTGTTCAAGGCCAGGTTGGATGAGGCTTGTGCAGCCTGGTCTGGTGGGAGGTGTCCCTGCTCATGGCAGACTGGTTGGAACCTGATGATCCTTAAGGTCCCTTCCAACCTTCACCACTCTATGATTCTATGAGTCTATGTCTTTCCCAGGGGGTTGGGGGAAAAGAGAACAGTGGAGGCAAGTTACAGTCCTCAGAGGTGTGTTTTGCCTGGCTCTTCATTCCCTTCTCAGAAATCACTGTGTTTGCTTTATTTTCACCTGTTTCTCTTTCCTCAGACGTGGGTGAGAATCACAAAGATAGGAATGGGATGAGTAAGAGGAAAACAAGATCCTTTTCTTGATTCATTTGCACATGTTGTGGAGGGTCCTCTGGACCTTCTGGTGATTGTGAGGGCTCCAGAAACCAGGGAAAGCGGTTTCTTCTAACACCTCAACTACCACTGCTTGGCTGAAGTTTGGTCCTGTTTTGGGTTCCTCTTTTGGTCTAGGCATTCGTTTTCCCACTTTTTTTTCAGCTCCCTGTGTCTCATTTCACAAGTCAGGGGTCTCTTCTCCCCTGGGTTTCACTGCTGCTTGTACCTACTTGAACACAATGAGATGTTTGGGGATGGGGGGGGGTCCTTTAGCATAGTTCTTTCAACTCTGTGCTCCCCTCTTCCAGCTGTGAAGGCACAGACTGTTCCAACCAAGTCCCACGGGGTGGTTCTCCTGGAGGAGCTGGTGATTTTGGTGGCAGCTGTCCCTTTAGTCCTGGAGAGAAGGCCCTGCCCTTCCCTCTGCTGCTTTATGGCCTCCCCTTCTTTGGCCCTTGGAGTTCCTGCCTGCTCTGCTCCTCTGGTGAGGCTCTGCAGAGCTTCCCCTCCTGAGGCTCTTGCTGGCTGTGGCCTCTTGAGTACATGGGGCAGGGCTGTGGTTGTTTTTTTTTGTCCAGATGTTGCTAGGTGAGCCTGCTCTTTCCCTTCAAATACTTATTCCCCCAGGTATTCTGTACAAAACTCAGAGAATCCCAGAGTGGGTGAGGGAGGAATGGGCCTCTGAAGATCATCTAGTCCAACCCCACCCTGCTCAAAGCAGGTCATGCATGGCAGGTTGCTGAGGGTTATGTCCAGCCAGGGTTTGTACATCTCCAAGGATGGACACTCCCCAGCCTTTTCTGGGCAACGTGTTCCAGAGTTTGACCATGCTTACAATTTAAAAATTAAAAAATCAAAACCTCCTTCTGTTAGAATGAAATGTCCCCTATTTTGATTTGTGTCCCTTCCTCTTGGAATTCTTTTCCTTGGCACCACTGAGAAGAGTCTGGCTCCAACTTCTTTCCTCCCCCCCCAGGTATTTATACACAGAGCTCAGGTCCCCCTGGGCTTTCTCTACTCCAGGAAAGAACCAGTCCCAGCTCTCTCAGCCTCTCCACGGAGCTCACGTGCTCCAAGCCCTTCAGCACCTTCATGGCCATCTGATTTCTCCTTAGGGAGCCTTGGAAGTCAGAGTTGTCAGTGAGAATCACTGAATTGGTAGCAAGAAGCACCTTCTAGGGGAGAAGGGAGTAAGTGCTCTTTTTGTGTGACCAACTGCTGTGGGTTGCACAGTCAAACCCACAGCACTTGCTGTGTAG
>JAJGQW010000136.1:0-76296 GCA_020745705.1 Hemiprocne comata
GCTGCTCCTCCTAAGACTCGTGCTCCAGCCCCTTCCCCAGCTCCGTTGCCCTTCCCTGGGCACCACAGAAAGTAAAGAAGCTGTTTTGAGTTGTCCCCGCGGGGAGTCATGGAATTGCAGCATCGTTGGGTTGGCAGGGACCTCTAGAGATCATCTAGTTCAGCCCCCTGCTAAAGCAGGATTGCCTGGAGCACATCACACAGGATGGCATCCAGGTGGGTTTGGAATGTCTTGAGAGCAGGAGACTCCACAGCCTCTCTGGGCAGCCTGTCCCAGTGCTCTGTCACCCTCACAGTCAAGACGTTTTCCCTTGTGCTGAGGGACACGGTGGTGTTGACGTGTCTGGCACCCAATTGGTGGCAGCCAGATGATGGTGGCATCCGGTGGCAGCTCTCAGATGGTGGCTGCCAGATGGTGGCTGCCAGATGGTGGTGGCCCAGAAGGGAGAGCCACCCTCCAGGATGACCTAGACAGGCTGGAGGGGTGGACTAGCAGGAACCTTAAGTTCAATGAGGAGAAGTGTAAGGTCTGGGAACACATTACCCAGGAGTGCAGTTCAGACTGGGACCCACCTGGCTGGAGAGCAGCCCTGTGGAAAGGGACCTGGGGGTCTCGGTGAACAACAGGCTCAACCTGAGTGCACAGTGTGCTGCAGAGCAGAGAAAACCAACAGGATGCTGGGCTGCATCAACAAGGGCATCACCAGCAGAGATCAAGAAGTCATCATCCTGCTCTACTGGGCACTTGTCAGACCACACCTGCAGTACTGCATTCAGTTTTGGGCCCTGCTCTACAAAAAGGATGGGACAGGCTGGAGAGAAGGGTCTAGAGAAGGGCCTCAAGGATGATTAGAGGACTGGAGGGCCTGCCATATAAGGAGAGGCTGAGGGAGCTGGCTTTGTTCAGCCTGGAGAAAAGAAGGCTTCAGGGAGACCTTATCACCATGTTCCAGTACTTAAAGGGTGGCTGCTAAGAAGATGGAAACTCCCTGTTTACAAGGAGTCCCATGGAAAAGACGAGGGGTGATGGGCACAAGTTGCTCCTGGGGAGATTCCAACTTGACACAAGAGGCAGATTTTTCACCATGGGGACAGTCAAACATGGGAATAGTCTCCCAAGGGAAGTGGTGGATTCCCCCACATTGGACAGTTTTAAGTCTCAGCTTGACAGGGGGCTGAGTCACCTCATATAAACTACAGTAGTACCTAGAAAAGTTGGATCGTTGAGGTCCCTTCCAACCTGGCATTCTATGAATTGTCCCAGACCCTCATGTCTGTCATCTTCTGAGGTGTCCTGGTTTAGTGGTCAGGGCAAAGCACAAACCAGAGGGCAGAATTGCTCCCTATTACCCCCCCCTCCACCCTCCCAAGGGAAGATAAAAGAGGACTAAGGAAGAGAGACTGAAGGGTTGGAAACGGAAACTGGAATAAATTTACTCTAACCCAGAAAAGGGAGTAACAGGTCGGGGGGAGAACAGATCTGTAAACTGACACACAGACAGATACAAAACCCATCTTGAGGATGGCAGGAGTAGGTGGGTGAGGGTCCCTTGGGGCAAGGCTGCCTCAGAAGATGGGTCCACGGCTCCTCACAGCACCTGATGGAGTTGGATTCTGGAGAGCATATGGCAAGTTGGAGACCCTCTGAGCAGCAGCAGCAGCAAGGAAGAAGGTCCAGGAAGAAAAGGGGGCTGAGCTTCCAGTTCTCCTGGCTTGTATAGTGGACGGCAGGAATCAGGAGGGAATTCTGGCTCATCCCGGGTCCTTCAGGGGCCTAAAGACCCTCTCTCTAATTCCTCATATAGGTGTCAACAACCTACAGGGGCCACTTAAACCGTAACATGAGGTTATTCCACCACTGGACAGAATTCTTCAGGCCTCAATGTCACTATTTTGGCCGTCTTGGTCTCGTTGGTGGCCCTGGGAGCACCTGGGAGAATCTGGTGGGTGGGCTACTCCAGTGGGCTCCAGATGCCGGAGCTCTCAGCCGACAACACGGCGATCAGTGGTGTTTGGAAAGTCAAGGCTGGCTGGGAACGGCTGGGCAGGGCCTTCGCTGTCTTCAAAGCTGCCATTTCAGCAAGGATTTTCTCCACCCATCCTTCTCCTCCTCCTCGTCCTCCTGCTCCTGGTCCTCCTTCTCCTCCACCTCCTCCTCTTCCTCCTTCTCCTCCGCCTCCTCCTCGCCTTCCTCCTCTGTACCTCTCAGATTTCACCACCTGCTTTGATGCTCGGCCTTTGGAGGCAGGTTTGCCCTTGGCTTGGCCGGTCACCAGCTGCTTTTTGGCAGAGGAATCCCGCGGTATCACTGGTTGCTTCCTGCAAGGACACAAAGGGAGAGATCTGCCTAAGGACATGATGGCTTGAGGCTGCATCCTGCCCACCCTGTGAGCCACATGGGGGTTGAGAGGATCTTTGAGGGTCCATCTAGTCCAACCCCCTGCAACGAGCAGGAACATCTTCAACCACACCAGATACCTCCAAGCCCCAGCCAACCTGACTTTGAAATCTTCTGATTGAGGACTCATAGAGCAGTTTGAGGTTGAAAGGAACTGTGAAGGTCCATCTAGACCATGGACAAGGACATCTTCAACAAGACCAGGTTGCTCCAAGCCCCCCGTCCAACCTGACCTTGAATGTTTCCAGGGATAGGGCATCTCCCACCTCTCTGAGCAAAATGACCCCACCCAGACACTGCCCAGAGCCCCCAGCCTTACCTGACCCGAGACCTGCTCCTCTTCTTTGGCCCTGTTCCTTTCCAGAAGTCTTCATGAGTTGGACTTGGACCAGGAGCAAAGGGAAAATCAGGAAATCCCACTGGAAACAGAAAGGAGAGAAGTTGTGACATTCAAGGCTGGTGATTTCCCTGGCAAATTTGGTTGCCTGTGTCACCGAAAGGAGCCAGGAGCTGCTTTGGCCTTTCCTACCTTGTCCAAGAGATGGAAGACTCTCTCTCCTTGTCTCATCGTCCTCACCAGGGTCTTGTTTCAAGGTCTTGAGAAGAGGCCTGGGCGGTGGTTTGGACACAACCTCCATTTCAAACCTGGAAAAGAAGGGGAAGACACCGACATGACCCAGAGCACCACCAGCCCTTGCTGCTCACTGGGATCTCCTTCTCAGAGGCAGATTTTGGCATTGTTTTCCCAAAGGCCACCATGTTTTTCCCAAGTAAACCATGCCCCATCCTTGGGGACCATCCCAGGAAGTGCAGTCACCCAACGAAGGATTCCAGGCGACCAGGAGAAGAAAGTGTCACCTAAATTCCTCCATCTTTCCCATCCCATTGGCCTCACAGGAGCAACTACAACCTCGGAACAGCTACAAGAGTCGCTGCCTCGTGTCCCCGTGGGAGGACACGTGTGATCATGAGGAGCAAACGCTACCTTGGACATCTGTGACAAAGAGTGGCTCCAGCCACCAACGTACTCACTCAGGAAAGATGATGACATGGCCAGAGAAAGTCAGTGAGGCCACGGGCACCACTGGAGACACAGTCATGTTCAGCAGCTGGGGGACCTGCAGTGGAGGAGCACAAAGATGGCAGGACGTCCTCAGCAGTGATGAGGCCCTCAGTGTCAGAGGAGTGAGAGTTGTTGGTAGGAGCATAGCTCCCACCTGGCCCAAGTGGCCATGTTCTGGTGGGCCACGTGCCAGCAGTGCTGGGACACTGCCGTGGGACTGCCCAGCCCAAGGAGAAACCCACACACTCACCTGGGAAACAGCTTTTTCCAAGTTCTCCTTCCCAGACATCCTCTCCAGGAAGTCATAGAAGAACTTCATTTGCACCTTCGTGCCCTCTATGAGGAGCACCCCAACATCCTTCAGGATGAGGGAGACGTTCTTCCCCTTCCCCAGGCAGTGAGAGAGGAGGGACACAGTGCCTTGGATGCAGCCCTCCACTTTCCGTCGGGCCACAGCCATCTCTGTGTCCACTTTGGAGTATTTGAGGGGTTCCAGCTCCTTGTTGCCTGGAAAACCACACGAGAGGGATGAAGACACTCACCTTGTGGACCTTCTGCTGGTGTTTCAGACTCAGGGGTGGGACACAATGACCATGCAATCATCCAGGGTTTCATCCACCATCTTACCGGGCAGGTAGGACTTGTTGTCCCTCAGGTTGTGGACAACCACAAGGTTCCTGGCCAGGTGAAACGTGGGCCTCTGGATGGTCACCACCTCACCCCCAACTTGGATCTGTTTGGGGACAGCATCGAAGGAGCCAAGGCTGGGAATTCGGAGCCCCTGAAGCAGAGAAGAACCAAAGGGTGAAGACTGGCCAGAGGGAAAATCTAGAGGTGGGCCTGAGCAGGAATGGTGCTTCAGGTTGCATCCTGCCCACTCCTACTCTTCAGAGGCATGAGCTGGGGCAGTGGGGAGTGCTTTGGACATGCCGAGTCCTTTCTCCTCCAAAAAAGCATTCAGGAGGTCCCCAGCAACCAGGACCACCCTTTGGCACAACACCACCTGCCAGAGGTGACACCACATGGCATGCTTGTTCATGGGTGGGGACTTTTGGGGTGAGTTTCTTGCTTTTTGGAGGAGGGGAAGAGGAACTGCAGAGCATGCCCTGGGGCCATGGGGACTTCCCACCCCTCTGGGTGGATGGGGAGGATGTAGATGTTGATCTACCTTGTGCAGCAGGAGCTGATCTTGAATGGAGCCAGCCACCGTGTCCCAAATGGCCATTCGTTCTGGAAAGCAAAGGAGAACCAGGTCACCCTCCATTTCCACCAGCTCTCAACCCTCCAATATCTCCTGAGCCATGGTGCTGTGGCAGATGCCCAGTGTCATCCCCACATAGAGACACCCCGAGATGGCTGCAGTGCCACCGTTGTTCACCACAACGTGTCTGCAGTGGCTGGAGGCCTGTACCTTCAGCTGTGATGCTGGACATCATGAAAGTGGGCTCCATCCCATCCCAGAACTCCACCTCGGTCCACCTCATGATGGCAAGTTGCTTCTTAGGGGCAACAGCCACAAGGGAGCTCATCTTTGTGTTCATCCTCTGGATGCTTCTCCAGAGCGTAGGACACACCACACTGTGGTGGCCACTTTGATACCCCCGTGCAGCCCATTGTGCTATCACGGTGACATGGCAACTGCTGATTGGCTGGTTATGGTGTCATGACAACCACTGACCTGCTGCCCTTGGTGATGGGGCTGCCACCAGCTCCTTTCTCTGGATGGAGCCCCTCCTGCCCGGGGGCAAGGACAACTTCAACCAGATCAAGTTGGAGCAACCTGACCTTGAACATGTCTAATCATGGACTCACAGAACAGTGTGGGCTGGAGGTGACCTTTGAAGGTCCATGGGCAGGGACATAGAATCACAGAATCATAGCACCATAGAATCATAGAATCATAGGGGTTGGAAGGGACCTCTGAAGATCATGGAGTCCAACCCCCCTGCTGCAGCAGGAATACCCAGGGCGGATCACACAGGAATGTGTCCAGACAGGTCTTGGAAGCCTCCAGAGAAGGAGACTCCACAGCCTCTCTGGGTTGTCCTGTCCCAGGGCTCCGTCACCCTCACAGTCCAGAACTTTTTCCTCATGTTTTGGTGGAACTTCCTGTGTTGTCACTTGGTGCCATTTCCCCTTGTCCTATCACAGGCACCACTGATCAGAGACTGGCCCATTCCTGACACCCACCCTGCAGATATTTACAGACATTCACCAGGTCCCCTCTCAGCCTTCTCAAGACTAAACTGCCCCAGGTCTCTCAGCCGTTCCTCGTATGAAAAGATGTTCCAGTCCCTTCGTCATCCTTGTGGCCTCTGTTGCACTCTTTCCAGTATATCCCTGTCCCTCTTGAACTGGGGAGCCCAGAATTGGGCACAATACTCCAGATCTGGTCTCAAGGACAGCTTCAAAAAAGATCAGGTTGCTCAAGCCCCATCAGACCTGACCCTGAATATTTCCTGGAATTGAGCATCTACCACCTCCCCGGGCAACCTGTTCCTCTAAGGTGTCCCCAGAGCCTTCTCCAGGCTGACCAACCCCACGTCTCTCAGTCTGTCCTCATGGCAGAAGTGCTCCATCCCTCGGATCATCCTCATGGATGGGGACATTGCAGGCAGTATGTATTTATAGACATTAATTAGATCCCCCCTCAGTCTTCTCTCCAGACTAAAAAGCCCCAGGTCTCGCAGCCTTTCCTCGTAAGGCACGGGCTCCAGTCCCTTCATCATCCTCACACTGGGGCACTGGGAGAGACTGGGGGCATTGCAGCCAGTACTGGGGGGACCTGGGGGGCCTGGAGAGGGGTGAGGTGACAGGAGAGGGGACCTCGGTCAGCAGGGATGTGAAAGGAGAGGGGACCCCCACTCCCACAGTTGACAAGAGAGGGTCCCCCATGGCCAGGGGAGTGACAGGTGTGGGGAACAGACTATTTCTCCTTTTTCCCCCACACAAGACTAAATGGAACGCCTTTCAAGCCAGCGGAGTGCTTTTTGCTGATTTAGCCAAGCACAAACCGAAAGAGCCTTGGCAGAAAATAAAGCTAGCAGGCTGCCTCTGAGAGACCGGGCACTCAGCCACCCATGAAAGGAGAACGTTCTCTAGAGGAGGCGGGCTGTGCCGGTGCAGCCGCTGGGCTCGCTGAGCCTCCTGTCGGTGCTGCGGCTGCTGCGCGGGGCGGCCTGTGCTGGACGCGGGGGATCGCCTCCCTCCCTGCCGCTCGCAGCGGAGCCGGGGAGTCGCCGCCAGAAGCGGAGCCTGGGGGTCTCTGTCCGGATCGGAGCCGTGCCTGCCTTGCCCGCTGTGCCTGCCCGCCGGGACTGCCTGTGCCTGTTGCCTGCCGGAGGGGTCCACGCACCGGGTTGCCCCCCGTCGCGGGGCCGCTCCGCCGCGGGGTCGTCCGGACGCTGATCACATCCTCGCTGCGGAAGGAGGGTGACACGTGTACGGCCACCCACCCACATACCCCCCCCCCCCCCCCCCCCACATACACACACACCCACCCACCCACATACACACACACACACACACCCACACACACACACACATACACACACACATTGGTCCGCGACAGCATGGGAGCAACCAACACAGAAATGGTTCACCTTCATTGTGGATGAAGTCCTTTCTCATGAGGTGCAGTTCCTTTAAAGAGAAATGTTGGACAAGATCATCATGGTCACCTGCCTGAGAAGGGCCTGCTCCTCCATCTGCTTGAGAAGGGCCTGCTCCTGTATTTGTTTTAGAAGTGTGTGCTCCTGTGGTTAGGTCTTTTAACATCGTTTTTAAAAAGGGGTCCTCTACTGTTAAATGTGTTCTTGTGGTCTCAGATGGCTGTTTGGTTGCTTTGCTCCTAGTCACAGGATTAACTTTAACTTTTGTTTGTTTGGATCAAATGGGAATGGCCTTAGTCTTAGCAGCAGCAGCAGTGGTGGCAGCAACCTTGCCTGCGGGGAAGCAGATTGTGATCACTCTAAGCATCCACAGTACATTAGAAGCATTCAGCAGAAGCATCCCTACTGAAGCAATGCCATTTACATCAAAAGTTGGGAGATTCAGCCTGAGAGAAAATGAAGAGGTAAAACTGACCTTGCTGTTACCAACATAGACCTTTCTGTTCACATAAATATCCTCACTATACAGTGCCACCCTATAGGTCAGTATCAAAACCAGTGTGATCACTAAATAGCTTGTCACATGATAGGTCATGGCTTTGGCTATAGTCCTGCTGATAAACCATAAAACAGTCACAAGAGCAGCTCCACGGAGCAGTGTGATCCTGGCTGCACACCACATGTACGACTGCATGTTGGGAAAAAGGTCCAGCAGAAGCATGGCAGAAAGTGTCTGTTCAGTTTTCAACCCATCAGTATATTCAGCAGAAGCGCTGCCCATTGGTATCTGAGGGGTTCCTCCCATCAGAGATGGAATTTTAAACATTTGCCAATTAGTGACAATTTATAGTCTGGGCTTCAAATCGTGCCTCACATTGGGCGCCAATAAATTGTTGTCACAGTTTGACTCAGGATGGGCAATTAAACCAGTGACAAAAATGCTCTTGATCCCCTCCCCCTCCCACCCAGGTAGGGAAGGAGAGAGAGAATGAAGGGAGAGAGACTGTGGACTCAACAGCTTTAATTGTATTTACAATTATATACAAGTGTGCTCAGGAATGTGCAAAAGCCTCTTGCCTCCCCCCATCCCCAGCAACTCCCCCGGCAGCTCCTGAGCTGTGAGCAGCCCCAAAATGTCCCAGCCTGCAGGCAGGAGATAAGACAGAGCAGACAAGAGCTGAGGGGAGAGTGAATGAGGGTCAGGAGTGCACGAGCCTGGGGATCAATGGGGATGGACAGACGGAGTCCTCCCCAGACACCAGCCATGGATGGGAGAGAAAGGAAGAAGAAGCAGGAAGGGACTTGACTTCTATGATCTCTGACCTTACACTGAGCTTATGCAAATATATGGATTGGAACATTTTGGTCAATTTCTGTCTGTCTAGTTCACCTTTCCCTATGGGAGGGTTACTCTTCTGCCTGCTGTAGCAGAAGAGGCTGCAGTTTCAACAAGTACAGCAGTGACCTTGGAGTCTCAGCAGTAGCATGAAAATTCCAGGGTTATCAGTCCACTAGCAGGACAACTTTCTGTTAGTTAAAAGAGAGCTTGCTGAAGGAAAAAAAAAAATCAGGAAAAGGAAAATTGGCTTCATCCTGGCTCAAAGCAGGACACAGGTGCTGTCATTTTCCTGCTCGAACCGACAGGTCACCAGGATCACGTGCTCAGCTTTGTCAGAGAAGCCCTCTTGTCTCAACACTCTCTCCTCCTGGCAAGACAACCAGATTGTCACCATGGGCATGCTGCATGCCATGAGAGGGGAACAGAGCCAAGAAGCAACAAGAGGAGCCCCACTGGGACCCCTGTGCCATTCCTGCCTGCTGGCCACACCTTGGCACCTGCACACTCCCCCCTGGTACCTCTAATTTATGTCTGATTATCTTCTCCTGCTCCTCCAGCTGCTTCTTATAGGAATCCTCCAGCATCTTTCTCAGCCCACGCTCATGCTCGTTGGTTCTGCGTAGCTGGTCCTGCAACTTCTGCTTCTCTTCAGCCTCCTTCTTCCTCTGGACCTCCCTCTCCTGCTCAGCTCTCTCATTCAGCTCTTGTGCACCTGGTGACAGAGAAACAGAGGAGTTGCCAGGGCAGGAGCTGAGCCCACAAGCCCCCCAGGAGTACTGCTGTCCCTCTCCATCGTGCTTGGCCCTCTACAGGCCATTCTCCAGCCCAGAAGTTACTTTTCATCTCCTTGTCCTTCTCTGTCAGGGAGCGGTCTGTGTTGAGGATGTGTTGGGCCAGAGTCTGTGTCCTTTGGAGGAACTGCAGCAGGACAGCATCAGCCTGTAGGACCACAGGGAGAAGAGGAGTCAAGAGGAGAAACAGCAGCTGGGGGGAATGGTTTCCTGGGGAAGGGGATGGGACATGGAGCCTCTGCCCTTGAAGGGCAGCTGCTCTTGGCCCTACCTTCACCCCCTTGCCAGGCAGATCCCTGTATTTCTCCACCACTGCCTGCTGGTCTCCTCTGAACCGCTCGTAACCCCCTGGCACACTGTAGACACCATCACGGATTCGTTTGTCCATGGCTTGGGAGAGGTCCCTGAGAGCAGCCTCGCACTTGTCCTGGGATGCCTGCTCGTTCTCCATGGAGAACTTCTTCTTGATGGCCTCGACCCGGCGCTGTGTGGGCAGGGGCAGAGGGAAGACATCAGCCCCGGCCGAGCTGCACCCGCCGCGCTGACGCGGGGCAAACATCGAGCCAGGTGGAGGTGGGAATTGGGATCTCCTGTCCATGGGGTGACCAGCTGGGAGGGGACAGATGGGGAGGGCGTTGCACACTCGCAGCCAGGGCAGACGCTGGGGCCAAGTCTCCTCTGGAGAGGGCATGACCATGTCCTCTGGCAGGAGGCAGGGAGAGGCCTCTCCCCAGGACCATGCCATGTTCCCAAAGCCAAGGGGATGACGGCGTCCCTGGGGGAATTCTGGCTGGGCTGGGGACCACCTACCGCCAGCTCGACCTGGGAATGCTCGATGTCCTCCTTGAATGCCCGTGCCATGAACAGCTCCAGTGCCTCCCGCTCGCACTGGGCGTGCAGCTCCAGCAGCTCCTCAACAGTCTCCGTCGGCAGCTTCACCCGCTGCTCCATCAGCTGCTGGTACAACCTCACAGCCTCCTCCACCGCCGCTGCGTTCTCAGCCTTGGCCAGGACGAGCACCGCGCTCTCCAGGCACGGCACTGCCCCGCTCCGGATGACCTCCAGGTAGGTCTCTGCCAGTTTCCCCAGCACTGCCAAGGAGGACCAAGGACGAGAGATCTGCAGCCCCAACAAACGCAGGCTCCCGCTCGGCCCTGGCTCCTGCCGTACCCCCGCTGCCCCCCTGCCACAGGCCTCCTGAACTGCTTTTCCTAACTCTTCCCCACCCCGCCTGCAACGTCCGGAAGCTCCAAACCCCGGGGCAGGGACAGCAGCCAGCAGAACATCTCTCCCTTTCCCCACCTGCACCCTTGGCACTTGATCCTGCCCCAGACACAGTCCCAAGAGCTGCTGGCCATCCACCCCTTGGACAGCACTACTCACAGTTCCCAGTTATGATGTGGCCACCTGGGACGGTCTTAGGTGGAGACTCCTCCCAGATGTAGCTGCAGAACTTCTCCACCTGCTGCTGGAATTCAGGATCCAGCTCATCATCCGGAAGCTCCTCCAAGCGGGGCAGCTTCCTCCTCCCAGCTGGTTGGTCAAAAACAAAGCACTTGCGCTCCGGAAAGAACTGGTGGATGCATTCCCGGGGCTGGTTGTAGAGCTGGGTCTCGGGGCTGCTGCCTGTGGGGTAGGAGGACACGGAGCAAGTTCACAGGCTTGGGCTGCTGTTGAATGACCCTGAAATGCTGCTGCTGCGTCTGGGGCTGGATGTCTCCAGCAGCACAGCACCACCCCCTTACCAGCCTTGAACTTCAGAATGTGCTCCAAGTATCCGTCCTCAGAGATTTCCTCCCCATCCACCTCCAGCTGCAGTGTGAAATCCCGGACAGCCCAGACAAAAGTCGGGAAGAAACCGACAAATTTGTCAGAATCCTTCAGCTCATCTTCACTCTTCTTGGGCGCTGCTTTCAACCTGATGCGGTCAGTCAGCTTTGCCACGTAGCTGGGGAGCTGGCTAAGGAAACAGGGACCTCAGCTCTGAATGCAGGGGCATCTCCATCCTGCAACCCTCAGCACATCACGGGGAGGAGAGGAGACTCTGTGGGGACACAGAACAGCCTGGACCCACCAGAAGGAGGAAGAACAAAAACCCTCAGCCCTGGGGCCCACAGCATGGGACTCCTAAGGACTCAAAGCATGTCCCTGGGCAGCAGCAGAAGGTTCTGCAGCCATCTGAGGAACTGGGATTTGCCAGCCCTAGCCCAGCACACAGGGAGAGGAGGGCATCCCTGGTGCTGCTGTCCCACCAAGGATACTGCAGCTGGTCCATGGCGTTCTGGTCAATGGTGCCTTTGCTGTTGTAGATCAGGGTGCTGGAGAGCAGCATGGTCAGCACAAAGATCCACGTGTCATTCTTGGTGTCACTCTGGAACAACAACCCTTGGCCCTGATCTACAAGACCCCCCAAGTATGAGCAGAGCCCCAGAGCCCCAGAGCCTGAATGCCCCTAACCAACGAGCCACGGCAAGACCCACCCCCATGCCATCACCATGTCTGTCTCTGGCTGGGCTTGTCCTCAACTCTGATCTCTAATCTCAAAGTGCTCCTTGAGCCCCTCCTTCCTGTGCTGCTGCTCTTTTCCAGAAATGCAGAGGAATTTGGAAATGTGTCTACCCCGACCTCCTTCCCCGGGGCCTCTGGCTTGTCCCAGCACACTGGCTGAAGGCCACCATGAGCTGTGGGAAGGCCTTGACTCTGGGCACCATGGCTGGGCCCCCAAGAGCTTCCACCAAGTGCTGGGAAGGCACAAAGGGAGCTCCTGTTTCCCCCCTACCTTCTTTGCGTCAGCCAGTCCTTCACTGTCCAGCAGCACCAGAGTGTGTCCAGGCCGGCGGGGGTGACGTACACACCACATCCAGATACCTTTGGTCTGGGACTGCACGCTGGAGCCCAAGGAGAAGCCTGTGGGGAGGACGCCAGGGTCTCAAGAGTGTCAAATGAGGAGCAGGAGAAGCCAGGTTCCTTGGCCATCCAGGGCAGGCACCTCCCTCACCTGTTCTCTCACCAGCCAGCCTGTTCATCAGGTAGGACTTGCCAGTGCGGTACGGCCCTGTGATGGCCACCACCACCACAGGCTGGCTGACCTTGGACAGCAGCTGCAGGGCCTCCTGCTGGACCACCATCCCCTTTGTCGGGGTGTTCTCAATGAGGCAGACAGGCGCTGGCATGTGGACTGTGGGTGCCATTGCTGGTGGGAAAGGCGGCCTGCAGAGGAGAGGGCGAGAGGGGTTCAGGTGGTGGGGACACCCCACAGTCCAGACAGGGACAGGCATGATCCTCCTACTGCATCTTTGCAAGCAGACCACGTTGTCACCAAGGTCCTGCCCGCACATCATCTCCTTTGGCCCCTCCCACGCCCTGCGGTGAAGACACCAAGGACACTTGGCAGAGGGGCACGGCCCATCCCGTGTGCCTCACTGCAGGAATGGCTCCGTTCCTGAAGGGCCCGTGGGACAGTGGCAGACCTCTACCCCACGTCCTGCTCATCACCAGCATCAAGTTTGCTGAGCAAAGATGGGGGTGGGACGGGGCAATGGCCTCAGGCAGGGCTGAAGGGCAGGGGAACAGCTGGAGAGTCACAGCAGCACGGGGGCAAGGGTTGGTTGGGGTGACACTGAACCTCAGGGGAGCTGCTCCTCAATTTCTCCCTTCCTTTCTTCTGCCCAACCCCACCCAACCCCCTCCCCCCTCTGTGCCTCTCACAGGGACATCCCCGGTGCCCTTGCCCAGCTCCCATTCCGTGTAACATGTCACATGGATTTGTGCAGGAAACGGAGTTGGGGGGGCAGGGGGGGTGTTTCTGTCACCCTGATCAGGCCTGACCCTGTGCCCAGCCCTTGTCTGCTCCTCACACCCCCCGCCAGCCCCTGGGCTGGGGGTCGTCCTGCCTGAACCCCTGCGGAAAACTGAGGCCCCCCCCCAGCTGCTCACTCCCTGCCGTGCAGCGGAGGAGGGGGAGAGGATGGAAGAGTGAAAAGGAGAGAGCTCATGGGTTCAGGTGACCACAGTGACTAATTGAAAGAGAATTAAACAATGATAGTAATAGTAAAGAACTTGTAACGACAAGGAAAATAACAGAGAGAAACGAAACCCAAGACAGACAAGTGAGGCACAGGAGCTGCCGGCTGCTGTTCAACCACGACCAGCCCCAGCCACCTCACGGAGGTGCAGGCAGCACAACGGCTCATCCCATGCCCGGACTCAGCAGCTGCCCCACTGCAACCCCCCAGACAGCCTGGGACTCGCTCTGCCAATGCTGAGCTCCACGGACACTGCCTGCTCCTGGGCTCTGCATCCTCTGCAGGGCCTCACCAGCCCTGCCCTCTTCCAGAGCATCTCGGCGATGGCGCCAGGGGACAAGAGGCTGCCCCTCGTGTCACGGGTGCTCCCAGCACGGGAGGGGGGAGATGAGAGGTTGGGCATCAGGTCCAAGCTAAGGTGAGACCCAACTTGCACGCCAAGCCACAGGGGTTGAAGAGAGGCTCCCAGCCACCCATCCCCCTTGTGCCATGCCAGAGCCCAAGCAGACCTCTGGACCTCTCCCTCCTTCCACCCGCTGGGGTCCCTGTCCCTCGCTGGGGTCCCTGTCCTTTCCCTAGGGTCCCTTCCAGGGGTCCCTTCCTGGGGTTCCTGTCCCTTCCAGGGGTCCCTTCCTGGGATCAGGGGATGGGACTCACCGCTCTCTTGAACACCTTCCCTGGGCTGCAACAGCTCAGTGCAGCAGGGTCCTGCCCTGCCTTTTATCCCGTGTCAGGGGAGCCAGCCCCTCTCCTGCTATTCTCGGAAATGAGGGTGAGTCAGAGCGAAAGTGAAAGGGAGGGAGAAGGACAGGAGAGGAAACGCTCCACCCAGCTCAGCAGCAGAGCAGAGAAACTGGGAGCAGAGGAGACAAAGATGGTTAAATAACTAAAGAACGAGAATGAAACACCAGAGCTGCAAAAGCAAACCCTCAGCAGCTCCCAGCTGCCCGGCCAGTTTGAGCTCTCCCTGCGCCCATGTCCCTTGCACTGTCCCGGCACGAGGACACACACCACTTGCACACAGACCTGCTCATCTGGCCCCCCTGAGCCAGCCTCCCCCCCATCTCCCATGAGCAGCTCATCCCCCCAGAATCCCCCCTGGGACACGGCCCTGGAATTCATTTGCCTCTCTCAGCCCTACCCCGTCCCTCTTTCCCTCTCCCCAGGATGTCCTGGAGCCCTTGGAGATCCATCGTGACCTCAGGACATCCCAATATCCCCCTTGCAGAAACACCACCTCCCCCTCCTGTCACCATCCTCCCAATCTCCCCATGCCTTTTTCTAGGGGGGAAATGGGGGATCCCGGGGGGTTCCAGTATTTCTGGGGGAGACATGAGGGTTTATGGAGTCACAGAGGGATTTGGGGAGCACAAGGCGGATTTGAGGGACACACAAGGGGTTTGGGAAGACACAGGGACCTTTTGGCTGGGGAAGGGGAAAGGGGTTTGGGGGTATGGGGAAGGTGGGGCATAGAAGGATTGGTAGGGATCCCAGGGGTTTGAGGGGGACATGGGGTGGGGGGGTTTAGTGGGGGTCCTGTGGGTATCTGAGGGGGGTTCTGGAGGATTTGGGGGAGACAAGAGGGCTTAGGGGGGAACTTGGGGAGGTTTGGGAGGGCTGGACAAGGAGACAGGGGGCTTCAGTGTGGCCAGGGGGAGTTTGGGAGTACCAGGGGGATCGGGGGATCATGGGATTAGGTGGGTCTCTGGCCTGTCCCCCCCCAGTGCTGGCCCTGGCGATGGCGAGGGACAGCTCCAGCAGGGGGTGACCATCACCCAGGCCAGGCTGGAGGGAACTGCCCTGGCCAGCCCCGACATGTCCTGGACATGGGGGTCCCCTCTCCTGTGTCGAGAGCCGATATCAAAAGCCACCGGCTGTCAGGATGCTTTTGTGACTTCCCCCCCCCCAACAGAGAGGTTTGTAAATGAGACCGCACGCGCGGCCGCCGTGGGGCCGTGTCTTAGAGTGGAGATTGGAATGCCCCTCACCACGCTCACAAATTGTTACCGAGACCAATGTTTAACTAACAGGTTTATTAAGAGTTAACACAAACTGAGGGACCGAGGTTCAGGGAAGGTAATCTAGGCATGTATCAGGAAGGAAATCGGGGTTCTATGGTATTAGTAAGTGCACGCCCCGAGAGAGAGGTGTGGGAAGGACTAATGGAGGAGAAGGGTAGGAATTGAGCCTGGTAGATACGTGTGAATGGGTGTGTGCGTGAGGGTGGGTGTGTGTATGTGGGTGTGTGTATGTGGGGGTGGGTGTGTGTGTGTGTGTGTGGGTGTGTGTGTGTATGTGTGTGTGTGTGTGTGTGTGTGTATGTGGGTGTGTGTGTGTATGTGGGGGTGTGTGTGTGTGTATGTGGGTGGGTGTGTGTGTGTATGTGGGTGGGTGTGTGTGTGTATGTGGGTGGGTGTGTGTGTGTATGTGGGTGGGTGGCCGTACACGTGTCACCCTCCTTCCGCAGCGAGGATGTGATCAGCGTCCGGACGACCCCGCGGCGGAGCGGCCCCGCGACGGGGGGGCAACCCGGTGCGTGGACCCCTCCGGCAGGCAACAGGCACAGGCAGTCCCGGCGGGCAGGCACAGCGGGCAAGGCAGGCACGGCTCCGATCCGGACAGAGACCCCCAGGCTCCGCTTCTGGCGGCGACTCCCCGGCTCCGCTGCGAGCGGCAGGGAGGGAGGCGATCCCCCGCGTCCAGCACAGCCCGCCCCGCGCAGCAGCCGCAGCACCGACAGGAGGCTCAGCGAGCCCAGCGGCTGCACCGGCACAGCCCGCCTCCTCTAGAGAACGTTCTCCTTTCATGGGTGGCTGAGTGCCCGGTCTCTCAGAGGCAGCCTGCTAGCTTTATTTTCTGCCAAGGCTCTTTCAGTTTGTGCTTGGCTAAATCAGCAAAAAGCACTCCGCTGGCTTGAAAGGCGTTCCATTTAGTCTTGTGTGGGGGAAAAAGGAGAAATAGTCTGTTCCCCACACCTGTCACTCCCCTGGCCATGGGGGACCCTCTCTTGTCAACTGTGGGAGTGGGGGTCCCCTCTCCTTTCACATCCCTGCTGACCGAGGTCCCCTCTCCTGTCACCTCACCCCTCTCCAGGCCCCCCAGGTCCCCCCAGTACTGGCTGCAATGCCCCCAGTCTCTCCCAGTGCCCCAGTGTGAGGATGATGAAGGGACTGGAGCCCGTGCCTTACGAGGAAAGGCTGCGAGACCTGGGGCTTTTTAGTCTGGAGAGAAGACTGAGGGGGGATCTAATTAATGTCTATAAATACATACTGCCTGCAATGTCCCCATCCATGAGGATGATCCGAGGGATGGAGCACTTCTGCCATGAGGACAGACTGAGAGACGTGGGGTTGGTCAGCCTGAAGAAGGCTCTGGGGACACCTTAGAGGAACAGGTTGCCCGGGGAGGTGGTAGATGCTCAATTCCAGGAAATATTCAGGGTCAGGTCTGATGGGGCTTGAGCAACCTGATCTTTTTTGAAGCTGTCCTTGAGACCAGATCTGGAGTATTGTGCCCAATTCTGGGCTCCCCAGTTCAAGAGGGACAGGGATATACTGGAAAGAGTGCAACAGAGGCCACAAGGATGACGAAGGGACTGGAACATCTTTTCATACGAGGAACGGCTGAGAGACCTGGGGTGGTTTAGTCTTGAGAAGGCTGAGAGGGGACCTGGTGAATGTCTGTAAATATCTGCAGGGTGGGTGTCAGGAATGGGCCAGTCTCTGATCAGTGGTGCCTGTGATAGGACAAGGGGAAATGGCACCAAGTGACAACACAGGAAGTTCCACCAAAACATGAGGAAAAAGTTCTGGACTGTGAGGGTGACGGAGCCCTGGGACAGGACAACCCAGAGAGGCTGTGGAGTCTCCTTCTCTGGAGGCTTCCAAGACCCATCTGGACACGTTCCTGTGTGATCCGCCCCGGGTATTCCTGCTGCAGCAGGAGGATTGGACTCCATGATCTTCAGAGGTCCCTTCCAACCCCTATGATTCTATGATTCTATGGTGCTATGATTCTGTGATTCTATGTCCCTGCCCATGGACCTTCAAGGGTCACCTCCAGCCCACACTGTTCTGTGAGTCCATGATTAGACATGTTCAAGGTCAGGTTGCTCCAACTTGATCTGGTTGAAGTTGTCCTTGCCCCCGGGCAGGAGGGGCTCCATCCAGAGAAAGGAGCTGGTGGCAGCCCCATCACCAAGGGCAGCAGGTCAGTGGTTGTCATGACACCATAACCAGCCAATCAGCAGTTGCCATGTCACCGTGATAGCACAATGGGCTGCACGGGGGTATCAAAGTGGCCACCACAGTGTGGTGTGTCCTACACGCTGGAGAAGCATCCAGAGGATGAACACAAAGATGAGCTCCCTTGTGGCTGTTGCCCCTAAGAAGCAACTTGCCATCATGAGGTGGACCGAGGTGGAGTTCTGGGATGGGATGGAGCCCACTTTCATGATGTCCAGCATCACAGCTGAAGGTACAGGCCTCCAGCCACTGCAGACACGTTGTGGTGAACAACGGTGGCACTGCAGCCATCTCGGGGTGTCTCTATGTGGGGATGACACTGGGCATCTGCCACAGCACCATGGCTCAGGAGATATTGGAGGGTTGAGAGCTGGTGGAAATGGAGGGTGACCTGGTTCTCCTTTGCTTTCCAGAACGAATGGCCATTTGGGACACGGTGGCTGGCTCCATTCAAGATCAGCTCCTGCTGCACAAGGTAGATCAACATCTACATCCTCCCCATCCACCCAGAGGGGTGGGAAGTCCCCTTGGCCCCAGGGCATGCTCTGCAGTTCCTCTTCCCCTCCTCCAAAAAGCAAGAAACTCACCCCAAAAGTCCCCACCCATGAACAAGCATGCCATGTGGTGTCACCTCTGGCAGGTGGTGTTGTGCCAAAGGGTGGTCCTGGTTGCTGGGGACCTCCTGAATACTTTTTTGGAGGAGAAAGGACTCGGCATGTCCAAAGCACTCCCCACTGCCCCAGCTCATGCCTCTGAAGAGTAGGAGTGGGCAGGATGCAACCTGAAGCACCATTCCTGCTCAGGCCCACCTCTAGATTTTCCCTCTGGCCAGTCTTCACCCTTTGGTTCTTCTCTGCTTCAGGGGCTCCGAATTCCCAGCCTTGGCTCCTTCGATGCTGTCCCCAAACAGATCCAAGTTGGGGGTGAGGTGGTGACCATCCAGAGGCCCACGTTTCACCTGGCCAGGAACCTCGTGGTTGTCCACAACCTGAGGGACAACAAGTCCTACCTGCCCGGTAAGATGGTGGATGAAACCCTGGATGATTGCATGGTCATTGTGTCCCACCCCTGGGTCTGAAACACCAGCAGAAGGTCCACAAGGTGAGTGTCTCCATCCCTCTCGTGTGGTTTTCCAGGCAACAAGGAGCTGGAACCCCTCAAATACTCCAAAGTGGCCACAGCCATCTCTGTGTCCCGACGGAAAGTGGAGAGCTGCATCCAAGGCACTGTGTCCCTCCTCTCTCACTGCCTGGGGAAGGGGAAGAACGTCTCCCTCATCCTGAAGGATGTTGGGGTGCTCCTCATAGAGGGCACAAAGGTGCAAATGAAGTTCTTCTATGACTTCCTGGAGAGGATGTCTGGGAAGGAGAACTTGGAAAAAGCTGTTTCCCAGGTGAGTGTGTGGGTTTCTCCTTGGGCTGGGCAGTCCCACGGCAGTGTCCCAGCACTGCTGGCACGTGGCCCACCAGAACATGGCCACTTGGGCCAGGTGGGAGCTATGCTCCTACCAACAACTCTCACTCCTCTGACACTGAGGGCCTCATCACTGCTGAGGACGTCCTGCCATCTTTGTGCTCCTCCACTGCAGGTCCCCCAGCTGCTGAACATGACTGTGTCTCCAGTGGTGCCCGTGGCCTCACTGACTTTTTCTGGCCATGTCATCATCTTTCCTGAGTGAGTACGTTGGTGGCTGGAGCCACTCTTTGTCACAGATGTCCAAGGTAGCGTTTGCTCCTCATGATGACACGTGTCCTCCCACGGGGACATGAGGCAGCGACTCTTGTAGCTGTCCCGAGGTTGTAGTTGCTCCTGTGAGGCCAATGGGATGGGAAAGATGGAGGAATTTAGGTGACACTTTCTTCTCCTGGTCGCCTGGAATCCTTCGTTGGGTGACTGCACTTCTTGGGATGGTCCCCAAGGATGGGGCATGGTTTACTTGGGAAAAACATGGTGGCCTTTGGGAAAACAATGCCAAAATCTGCCTCTGAGAAGGAGATCCCAGTGAGCAGCAAGGGCTGGTGGTGCTCTGGGTCATGTCGGTGTCTTCCCCTTCTTTTCCAGGTTTGAAATGGAGGTTGTGTCCAAACCACCGCCCAGGCCTCTTCTCAAGACCTTGAAACAAGACCCTGGTGAGGACGATGAGACAAGGAGAGAGAGTCTTCCATCTCTTGGACAAGGTAGGAAAGGCCAAAGCAGCTCCTGGCTCCTTTTGGTGACACAGGCAACCAAATTTGCCAGGGAAATCACCAGCCTTGAATGTCACAACTTCTCTCCTTTCTGTTTCCAGTGGGATTTCCTGATTTTCCCTTTGCTCCTGGTCCAAGTCCAACTCATGAAGACTTCTGGAAAGGAACAGGGCCAAAGAAGAGGAGCAGGTCTCGGGTCAGGTAAGGCTGGGGGCTCTGGGCAGTGTCTGGGTGGGGTCATTTTGCTCAGAGAGGTGGGAGATGCCCTATCCCTGGAAACATTCAAGGTCAGGTTGGACGGGGGGCTTGGAGCAACCTGGTCTTGTTGAAGATGTCCTTGTCCATGGTCTAGATGGACCTTCACAGTTCCTTTCAACCTCAGACTGCTCTATGAGTCCTCGATCAGAAGATTTCAAAGTCAGGTTGGATGGGGCTTGGAGGTATCTGGTGTGGTTGAAGATGTTCCTGCTCGTTGCAGGGGGTTGGACTAGATGGACCCTCAAAGATCCTCTCAAACCCCATGTGGCTCACAGGGTGGGCAGGATGCAGCCTCAAGCCATCATGTCCTTAGGCAGATCTCTCCCTTTGTGTCCTTGCAGGAAGCAACCAGTGATACCGCGGGATTCCTCTGCCAAAAAGCAGCTGGTGACCGGCCAAGCCAAGGGCAAACCTGCCTCCAAAGGCCGAGCATCAAAGCAGGTGGTGAAATCTGAGAGGTACAGAGGAGGAAGGCGAGGAGGAGGCGGAGGAGAAGGAGGAAGAGGAGGAGGTGGAGGAGAAGGAGGACCAGGAGCAGGAGGACGAGGAGGAGAAGGATGGGTGGAGAAAATCCTTGCTGAAATGGCAGCGTCGAAGACAGCGAAGGCCCTGCCCAGCCGTTCCCAGCCAGCCTTGACTTTCCAAACACCACTGATCGCCGTCTTGTCGGCTGAGAGCTCCGCCATCTGGAGCCCACTGGAGTAGCCCACCCACCAGATTCTCCCAGGTGCTCCCAGGGCCACCAACGAGACCAAGACGGCCAAAGTAGTGACATTGAGGCCTGAAGAATTCTGATCAGTGGTGGAATAACCTCATGTTACGGTTTAAGTGGCCCCTGTAGGTTGTTGACACCTATATGAGGAATTAGAGAGAGGGTCTTTAGGCCCCTGAAGGACCCGGGATGGGCCAGAATTCCCTCCTGCTTCCTGCCGTCCACTATACAAGCCAGGAGAACTGGAAGCTCAGCCCCCTTTTCTTCCTGGACCTTCTTCCTTGCTGCTGCTGCTGCTCAGAGGGTCTCCAACTTGCCATATGCTCTCCAGAATCCAACTCCATCAGGTGCTGTGAGGAGCCGTGGACCCCTCTTCTGAGGCAGCCTTGCCCCAAGGGACCCTCACCCACCTACTCCTGCCATCCTCAAGATGGGTTTTGTATCTGTCTGTGTGTCAGTTTACAGATCTGTTCTCCCCCCGACCTGTTACTCCCTTTTCTGGGTTAGAGTAAATTTATTCCAGTTTCCGTTTCCAACCCTTCAGTCTCTCTTCCTTAGTCCCCTTTTATCTTCCCTTGGGAGGGTGGAGGGGGGGGTAATAGGGAGCAATTCTGCCCTCTGGTTTGTGCTTTGCCCTGACCACTAAACCAGGACACCTCAGAAGATGACAGACATGAGGGTCTGGGACAATTCATAGAATGCCAGGTTGGAAGGGACCTCAACGATCATCTGGTCCAACTTTTCTAGGTACTACTGTAGTTTATATGAGGTGACTCAGCCCCCTGTCAAGCTGAGACTTAAAACTGTCCAATGTGGGGGAATCCACCACTTCCCTTGGGAGACTATTCCCATGTTTGACTGTCCCCATGGTGAAAAATCTACCTCTTGTGTCAAGTTGGAATCTCCCCAGGAGCAACTTGTGCCCATCACCCCTCGTCTTTTCCATGGGACTCCTTGTAAACAGGGAGTTTCCATCTTCTTAGCAGCCACCCTTTAAGTACTGGAACATGGTGATAAGGTCTCCCTGAAGCCTTCTTTTCTCCAGGCTGAACAAAGCCAGCTCTCTCAGCCTCTCCTCATATGGCAGGCCCTCCAGTCCTCTAATCATCCTTGAGGCCCTTCTCTAGACCCTTCTCTCCAGCCTGTCCCATCCTTTTTGTAGAGCAGGGCCCAAAACTGAATGCAGTACTGTAGGTGTGGTCTGACAAGTGCCCAGTAGAGCAGGATGATGACTTCTTGATCTCTGCTGGTGATGCCCTTGTTGATGCAGTCCAGCATCCTGTTGGTTTTCTCTGCTCTGCAGCACACTGTGCACTCAGGTTGAGCCTGTTGTTCACCGAGACCCCCAGGTCCCTTTCCACAGGGCTGCTCTCCAGCCAGGTGGGTCCCAGTCTGAACTGCACTCCTGGGTAATGTGTTCCCAGACCTTACACTTCTCCTCATTGAACTTCATAAGGTTCCTGCTAGTCCACCCCTCCAGCCTGTCTAGGTCATCCTGGAGGGTGGCTCTCCCTTCTGGGCCACCACCATCTGGCCACCACCATCTGGCAGCCACCATCTGAGAGCTGCCAACGGATGCCACCATCATCTGGCTGCCACCAATTGGGTGCCAGACACGTCAACACCACCGTGTCCCTCAGCACAAGGGAAAACGTCTTGACTGTGAGGGTGACAGAGCACTGGGACAGGCTGCCAAGAGAGGCTGTGGAGTCTCCTGCTCTCAAGACATTCCAAACCCACCTGGATGCCATCCTGTGTGATGTGCTCCAGGCAATCCTGCTTTAGCAGGGGGCTGAACTAGATGATCTCTAGAGGTCCCTGCCAACCCAACGATGCTGCAATTCCATGACTCCCCGCGGGGACAACTCAAAACAGCTTCTTTACTTTCTGTGGTGCCCAGGGAAGGGCAACGGAGCTGGGGAAGGGGCTGGAGCACGAGTCTTAGGAGGAACAGCTGAGGGAACCCCCTCAGCCACCTTGGAACCCCCCTCCTTCTAGGAACTCCTTCTAAGCAGCAAGAGGAATCACGGGGTGACTGGACGGTGGTGAACAGAGATGGACAAAACAAGAAACTGAAAAGCTCACCTAGAAACCAACGCCCCGAAACACAACGTACTTCATCACAAGGTAACAAGGGGCCATACACTAAAGCTTAAGGAGGAAGCCAGGCGTATAGGGATCCCAGCTTCACTTTTGGCTCAGAGTTATTTCTTGTGATCTCCTAAAAGAACTGGGGGGGAAGGTCGTGAAAGCATCCTGGCAGCCGATAGCCTTTAATATCGGCCCGCGACAGCTGGCTGCGCTCCTGGGCTCTCCAGTGTGTGTTCCTGAGGTCGTTGAGCTCTTTGCCTCTCCAGTGTTGCTGAGGTCGAGGAAAAAGAAGAAGGAAAAGGCCAAGAAGAGTCGAAGAAAGCAGCCTGCTGCAGTGTCGCTGTCCCCTGCTGTCCCTGCCTACCCGTACCTGCCACAACTCCCCCCCAGGCTGCAGGAGGACGTGAGAAACCTTCTCTTTAACGTGTTCTTCCCCCGGGTGTGTAATTAGCCCCTCACTTACACTCACCTTCGTCGACCCGCAAGGGAAGCCTCGGGCTCGCAATCACCCTATTATTATTTTATTTCATACAGACATAGCCCCTGGTGCATTTACAATATTTCTCTTCCACTCTCCTCTGTCCGTTTTAATATTTTAGTAAAAAGTTAAAACCTACCTGTGTGTGTGCTTGCACGTGCATATTGGGGCAGGAGCTTATCAATTGGTTAAATACCTGGTGGAAGCAAGCTGGGCCCAAGCCAGGGACAGACCCACCGATATAATTAAAAAGGCTATCCTGAATATTAAAATTGGTGTCAGAAAATCCTGAAAAACAAACAGGGCATTTGTGCCCTGAGATAAGGTGGCTTTGACCCAAACCGGGCTCGGACCGCGACACCTGATGACCTGAAGTGTCATGGGCCCATCGAGCTAAAAAGAGTTCACCCTTATGTTCCCGGTCTAAGTCTATTTGGAACACCTGAGCAGCCTCATCTGCTCGTTGGTTGTGTCGATGTTCCTCGGTGGCTCAACTCAGACGTACGTCTGCATCTACATGACACACTTTTACAACCAGTTTCTCTGTCTGAGCTGCAATGTCCTTCCACAGCTCGGCAACACAAACAGGTTGACCTCTTTGCTGCCAGTTGTTCTGCTGCCACTCTTCAGCCAACCCCACAAGGCATTTGCTGCCATCCACGAGTCAGTGTAGAGATGGAGTCTCGGCCACCCCTCTTGCTCAGCAATGTCCAAAGCCAGCTGGATGGCTTTAACCTCTGCAAATTGACTCGATTCACCTTCTCCTTCAGCTGCCTCTGCAACCACTCGTGTAGGACTCCACACGGCAGCTTTCCACTTCCAGCGGTTCCCTCCAAGACAACAGGAGCCATCAGTGAAAGAGCAAATTGTTTCTCAGTCTCTGGTAGATGATAATATGGTGGAGCTTCTTGAGCCCATGTCACCACTTTTTGTGGTGGCATTGCAAAGTGTGTGCCTTCTGGCCAGTCTGTAATTGCTTCTACAATACCTGGATGATTAGGCCTTCCTATTTGAGCTCACTGGGTAATTAAAGCAGTCCATGTACTCCAAGTAGCATCGGTGGCATGATGGACAGGAGAAAGGTTACTGGGGAACATGAAGCTCAGTACTGGTCATGTGGGTGCCAGGAGGAGCTGCGCTTCAATGCCGATCACTTCCGAAGCGGCTCTAACTCCTTCATATGCTGCAAGTATCTCCTTCTCAGGTGACGTGTACTTGGCCTCAGAACCTCTGTAGCTCTGGCTCCAGAATCCCAAGGGTTGACCTCGAGTCTCCCCTGGTGCTTTCTGCCAGAGGCTCCAGGTAGGACCCTTGCACCCGGCTGCGGTGTAGAGCACATTTTTGATGTCTGGCCCTGTTCAAACTGGTCCAAGGGCCATTGCCTGCGCCATCTCCTTTTTGATCTGCTCAAAAGCTTTCAGTTCATCAGGACCCCTGTAAGGGTTGTGCCCCTTGCCACAGAAAATATGCCTCCCATAAAACTATTTCACCATGTAAGGGAGACTAAAGGGACGTTGCTCCTGTACGGTTGGCACCTGTGGAACCAGGAACCAGGCTTCTCGGGGAGGGGGACCTGCTTCCCTGGGGGTGGTCTGTTCTGAGACTCGAGGTTGGCTGGGCCAGGGCTGGCATGCAAATGACCAATGCATTGAGGCACCTGGAACTGTGAGCTGGATCACCCTCACCTAGATGGAAGCCCCCGGACTGGGGGGGGCAGGGGGTGCTTCTGCCGTTGTTGAGTGAGAGGGAGATCACTGGTAGCCTGAGGGCACACCACTCTGCTGCTGGATGCTCGCAGGATCCTAGGGAGCTGAGGGCTGAAACCATACTGCTCTTTTAGAGAGCAGAGACCCCTGCCTGCTCCCAGAGAAGACAGGGAGACACCCAAGCCGACTGGGGCTGCACCAGCACCAAAGACCTGCAGCAGAGCTCGCCCAGGAGCCGCCGCTGCTGCTACATTCAACCAGCCGGGAGGGTAAGAACCCCCTCTGCAAATCTTTCCTTTAATAATCTTCTCCCTGTCTTCTGCACCCCTGTAGCTTGTATTATATTTATGTTTGTACATCTAATTCTGTCTATAAAGCAACAACACATAGAAACCTACATTCAGTGTCCTCATTCCCTTTCTGAGCAAGAGTGTGTACTGCCCGTGGGGGGGGTTTCAACAGGTGTCAAGTAAAACCAAAAGGGGAGGGGTTAACCACTCAAACCCCTTTCTCTCTCCCCTTTGAACCTTTACAACCCCATTTAAAGTCACTCTTCTTTCAGGTCACCTCATAGAGAGGTTTCACAATTTCGCTGAAACCTGGAATATGCATTCTCCAGAAACCAACAGTCCCTAGAAAGGTCTGAGTGTCCTTTTTAGTAGATGGTGGGGCCATGGCTGTTATCTTGTTAATCACGTCCATTGGGATCTGGCGACATCATCTTGCCATCTGACTCCCAGGAGCTGGATCTCTCCTGTAGGTGCCTTGACCTTGCTTCTTTTGACAGCAAAACCAGCATCCAGAAGAATTTGGATTATCTTTTTACCTTTCTCAAAGACTTCTTCTGCTGTGTCACCCCGCACAATGATGCCATCGATGGACTGCAGGTGTTCTGGAGCTCCACCCTTCTCCAGTGCAGCGTGGATCAGTCCATGGCAAATAGTTGAGCTGTGTTTCCACCCCTGGGGCAGTCAATTCCAGGTGTATTGGACTCCCCTCCACATGAAAGCAAAGTGTGGCCTGCACTCTGGTGCAAGAGGAATAGAGAAAAAGGCATGAGCGATGTCAAGAGTGGCACCACCTGGCTGCTTTTGACTCCAGCTTGTCCAGAAGTTCCAGCATGTCCAGCACAGCAGCACTGGGCAGTGGTGTAACCTCATTCAGGCCACGATAGTCCACTGTCAGCCTCCACCCACCATCAGGCTTCCACACTGGCCAGATAGGACTGTTGAAGGGTGAGTGAGTCCTGCTGATCACTCCCTGGCTCTCCAGCTGTCAAATCAGCTCATGGATGGGAATCATAGTCTCTGTTGGTGCAGTATTGTCGTCTGTGCACTGTTGAAGTGGCAATTGGCACCTGTTGGTCTTCAACCTTCAGCAACCCCACTAGAGAAGGGTCATCTGAAAGGCCAGGCAAAGTATGCAGCAGTTCAGCGTCCTCAGTCTCTACAGCTGCTGTACCAAAGGCCCACCAGTACCCTTCTGGGTCACGAAAATACCCTTTTTTGAGATATTTTATGCCAAGGATGCATGGAGCACCTGGGCCAGTCAATAGAGGGTGCATTTGCCACTCTTCACCAGGGAGGCTCACACTGGCCTCCACAACAGTCAGTTCTTCAGATCCTCCCGTCACTCCAGAAACAGGGACAGATTCTGTCCCTTTATGATCCGATGGCATTGGGGTGCACTGTGCCCCAGTGTCCACCAAGGCTTTATACCTTGGTGGTTCTAATGTGCCAGGCCACCGAATCCACACAGTCCAGTCAACTCGATTGTCCCTCTGCTCCTCGTAGCCAGAGGCAGGGCACCTCTAACGTTGAGCATTTGAGGTTGAACCCCCATCCTGGTTGGAGACTGGTGCAGCCTTCTTCCTGGAAGAACCATCTCCTGACTTTGTTCTATTTAGTAGCTCTTGCACGTGTATCTGGAGAACAGATTCTCAAGCAGATGGAGGAGCAGGCCCTTCTCAGCCAGCAGAGGACAAGGATCCCAGTATGTCCCTAGAGACAATGGGACCCCTATTGCAGCCATTAAGAGATGTCCTGCTACGAGACAGCAGCGAGAGAGACCAGACCCACTTCCACACCACATGTGGTCTCTCTTGTGTCATCATTATAAGGAGGACATGAGAACGTGGGACAAGAAACCCACAGCTATTCCTCATCTGAGAGCTGCTAGGCAGAACAAATACAGGAGAAGGCCTTTCCAGGAAGAGGGCTGCTCCAGTCTCCAGCAACCAGTCCTCCAACCAGCCTCCACCGACTCTAGATGTCGGTGCATCGAGCTCAAATGCCCAACATTAGAGGTGCCCTGCCTCCAGCCAGGAGGAGGAGAGGGACAACTGAGTTTGCTTTGTTTTCTCTCAGTCCTGCTCTGGCAGGGAGTTGCACTCAATGATCTTCAGAGGTCCCTTCCAGCACAAACATTCTGTGATTTCTGTGATTTCTGCAATCACTCCCAAGTCCTTCTCCACAGGGCTGCCCTCAATCCTTTCTCCTCCCATCCTCTATTCATGTGTGGGATGGCCTTGACCCAGGTGCAGAACCTTGCACTTGGCCTTGTTGAACTTCATGCAGTTAGCACAAGCTCACTTCTTGAGCCTGTCAAGGTCCCTCCAGGTGGCATCCCTTCCCTCCAGCACGTTGACTTCACCACACACTTTGGTGTCATCAGCAAACTTGCTCGGGGTGCACTCGATACCATTGTCCATGTCCACCCTTCAACACTAGCTGATGTCTTGCTGGGCAATAAGAAAGTGGGATCAGACAAGACGGCTTGGGGGGATGTGTCCCAAGGCAGGTGTCACTCTCAAACTGGCCGGGCAGCTGGGAGCTGCTGAGGGTTTGCTTTTGCAGCTCTGGTGTTTCATTCTCACTCCTTTAATTGTTTAACCATCTTTGTCTCCTCTGCTCCCAGTTTCTCTGCTCTGCTGCTGAGCCGGGTGGGGCGTTTCCTCTCCTGTCCTTCTCCCTCCCTTTCACTTTCGCTCTGACTCACCCTCATTTCCGAGAATAGCAGGAGAGGGGCTGGCTCCCCTGACACGGGATAAAAGGCAGGGCAGGACCCTGCTGCACTGAGCTGTTGCAGCCCAGGGAAGGTGTTCAAGAGAGCGGTGAGTCCCATCCCCTGATCCCAGGAAGGGACCCCTGGAAGGGACAGGAACCCCAGGAAGGGACCCCTGGAAGAGACAGGAACCCCAGGAAGGGACCCCTGGAAGAGACAGGAACCCCAGGAAGGGACCCCTGGAAGGGACAGGAACCCCAGGAGGGCTTGCAGTGGGGCAGCTGCTGAGTCCGGGCATGGGATGAGCCGTTGTGCTGCCTGCACCTCCGTGAGGTGGCTGGGGCTGGTCGTGGTTGAACAGCAGCCGGCAGCTCCTGTGCCTCACTTGTCTGTCTTGGGTTTCGTTTCTCTCTGTTATTTTCCTTGTCGTTACAAGTTCTTTATTATTACTATCATTGTTTAATTCTCTTTCAATTAGTCACTGTGGTCACCTGAACCCATGAGCTCTCTCCTTTTCACTCTTCCATCCTCTCCCCCTCCTCCGCTGCACGGCAGGGAGTGAGCAGCTGGGGGGGGCCTCAGTTTTCTGCAGGGGTTCAGGCAGGACGACCCCCAGCCCAGGGGCTGGCGGGGGGTGTGAGGAGCAGACAAGGGCTGGGCACAGGGTCAGGTGGGGTAGAGGTCTGCCACTGTCCCACGGGCCCTTCAGGAACGGAGCCATTCCTGCAGTGAGGCACACGGGATGGGCCGTGCCCCTCTGCCAAGTGTCCTTGGTGTCTTCACCGCAGGGCGTGGGAGGGGCCAAAGGAGATGATGTGCGGGCAGGACCTTGGTGACAACGTGGTCTGCTTGCAAAGATGCAGTAGGAGGATCATGCCTGTCCCTGTCTGGACTGTGGGGTGTCCCCACCACCTGAACCCCTCTCGCCCTCTCCTCTGCAGGCCGCCTTTCCCACCAGCAATGGCACCCACAGTCCACATGCCAGCGCCTGTCTGCCTCATTGAGAACACCCCGACAAAGGGGATGGTGGTCCAGCAGGAGGCCCTGCAGCTGCTGTCCAAGGTCAGCCAGCCTGTGGTGGTGGTGGCCATCACAGGGCCGTACCGCACTGGCAAGTCCTACCTGATGAACAGGCTGGCTGGTGAGAGAACAGGTGAGGGAGGTGCCTGCCCTGGATGGCCAAGGAACCTGGCTTCTCCTGCTCCTCATTTGACACTCTTGAGACCCTGGCGTCCTCCCCACAGGCTTCTCCTTGGGCTCCAGCGTGCAGTCCCAGACCAAAGGTATCTGGATGTGGTGTGTACGTCACCCCCGCCGGCCTGGACACACTCTGGTGCTGCTGGACAGTGAAGGGCTGGGTGACGCAGAGAAGGTAGGGGGGAAACAGGAGCTCCCTTTGTGCCTTCCCAGCACTTGGTGGAAGCTCTTGGGGGCCCAGCCATGGTGCCCAGAGTCAAGGCCTTCCCACAGCTCATGGTGGCCTTCAGCCAGTGTGCTGGGACAAGCCAGAGGCCCCGGGGAAGGAGGTCGGGGTAGACACGTTTCCAAATTCCTCTGCATTTCTGGAAAAGAGCAGCAGCACAGGAAGGAGGGGCTCAAGGAGCACTTTGAGATTAGAGATCAGAGTTGAGGACAAGCCCAGCCAGAGACAGACATGGTGATGGCATGGGGGTGGGTCTTGCCGTGGCTCGTTGGTTAGGGGCATTCAGGCTCTGGGGCTCTGGGGCTCTGCTCATACTTGGGGGGTCTTGTAGATCAGGGCCAAGGGTTGTTGTTCCAGAGTGACACCAAGAATGACACGTGGATCTTTGTGCTGACCATGCTGCTCTCCAGCACCCTGATCTACAACAGCAAAGGCACCATTGACCAGAACGCCATGGACCAGCTGCAGTATCCTTGGTGGGACAGCAGCACCAGGGATGCCCTCCTCTCCCTGTGTGCTGGGCTAGGGCTGGCAAATCCCAGTTCCTCAGATGGCTGCAGAACCTTCTGCTGCTGCCCAGGGACATGCTTTGAGTCCTTAGGAGGCCCATGCTGTGGGCCCCAGGGCTGAGGGTTTTTGTTCTTCCTCCTTCTGGTGGGTCCAGGCTGTTCTGTGTCCCCACAGAGTCTCCTCTCCTCCCCGTGATGTGCTGAGGGTTGCAGGATGGAGATGCCCCTGCATTCAGAGCTGAGGTCCCTGTTTCCTTAGCCAGCTCCCCAGCTACGTGGCAAAGCTGACTGACCGCATCAGGTTGAAAGCAGCGCCCAAGAAGAGTGAAGATGAGCTGAAGGATTCTGACAAATTTGTCGGTTTCTTCCCGACTTTTGTCTGGGCTGTCCGGGATTTCACGCTGCAGCTGGAGGTGGATGGGGAGGAAATCTCTGAGGACGGATACTTGGAGCACATTCTGAAGTTCCAGGCTGGTAAGGGGGTGGTGCTGTGCTGCTGGAGACATCCAGCCCCAGACGCAGCAGCAGCATTTCAGGGTCATTCAACAGCAGCCCAAGCCTGTGAACTTGCTCCGTGTCCTCCTACCCCACAGGCAGCAGCCCCGAGACCCAGCTCTACAACCAGCCCCGGGAATGCATCCGCCAGTTCTTTCCGGAGCGCAAGTGCTTTGTTTTTGACCAACCAGCTGGGAGGAGGAAGCTGCCCCGCTTGGAGGAGCTTCCGGATGATGAGCTGGATCCTGAATTCCAGCAGCAGGTGGAGAAGTTCTGCAGCTACATCTGGGAGCAGTCTCCACCTAAGACCGTCCCAGGTGGCCACATCATAACTGGGAACTGTGAGTAGTGCTGCCCAAGGGGTGGATGGCCAGCAGCTCTTGGGACTGTGTCTGGGGCAGGATCAAGTGCCAAGGGTGCAGGTGGGGAAAGGGAGAGATGTTCTGCTGGCTGCTGTCCCTGCCCCGGGGTTTGGAGCTTCTGGACGTTGCAGGCGGGGTGGGGAAGAGTTAGGAAAAGCAGTTCAGGAGGCCTGTGGCAGGGGGGCAGCGGGGGTACGGCAGGAGCCAGGGCCGAGCGGGAGCCTGCGTTTGTTGGGGCTGCAGATCTCTCGTCCTTGGTCCTCCTTGGCAGTGCTGGGGAAACTGGCAGAGACCTACCTGGAGGTCATCCGGAGCGGGGCAGTGCCGTGCCTGGAGAGCGCGGTGCTCGTCCTGGCCAAGGCTGAGAACGCAGCGGCGGTGGAGGAGGCTGTGAGGTTGTACCAGCAGCTGATGGAGCAGCGGGTGAAGCTGCCGACGGAGACTGTGGAGCTGCTGGAGCTGCACGCCCAGTGCGAGCGGGAGGCACTGGAGCTGTTCATGGCACGGGCATTCAAGGAGGACATCAAGCATTCCCAGATCGAGCTGGCGGTAGGTGGTCCCCAGCCCAGCCAGAATTCCCCCAGGGACGCCGTCATCCCCTTGGCTTTGGGAACATGGCATGGTCCTGGGGAGAGGCCTCTCCCTGCCTCCTGCCAGAGGACATGGTCATGCCCTCTCCAGAGGAGACTTGGCCCCAGCGTCTGCCCTGGCTGCGAGTGTGCAACGCCCTCCCCATCTGTCCCCTCCCAGCTGGTCACCCCATGGACAGGAGATCCCAATTCCCACCTCCACCTGGCTCGATGTTTGCCCCGCGTCAGCGCGGCGGGTGCAGCTCGGCCGGGGCTGATGTCTTCCCTCTGCCCCTGCCCACACAGCGCCGGGTCGAGGCCATCAAGAAGAAGTTCTCCATGGAGAACGAGCAGGCATCCCAGGACAAGTGCGAGGCTGCTCTCAGGGACCTCTCCCAAGCCATGGACAAACGAATCCGTGATGGTGTCTACAGTGTGCCAGGGGGTTACGAGCGGTTCAGAGGAGACCAGCAGGCAGTGGTGGAGAAATACAGGGATCTGCCTGGCAAGGGGGTGAAGGTAGGGCCAAGAGCAGCTGCCCTTCAAGGGCAGAGGCTCCATGTCCCATCCCCTTCCCCAGGAAACCATTCCCCCCAGCTGCTGTTTCTCCTCTTGACTCCTCTTCTCCCTGTGGTCCTACAGGCTGATGCTGTCCTGCTGCAGTTCCTCCAAAGGACACAGACTCTGGCCCAACACATCCTCAACACAGACCGCTCCCTGACAGAGAAGGACAAGAAGATGAAAAGTAACTTCTGGGCTGGAGAAATGCCACTGCCTGTAGAGGGCCAAGCACGATGGAGAGGGACAGCAGTACTCCTGGGGGGCTTGTGGGCTCAGCTCCTGCCCTGGCAACTCCTCTGTTTCTCTGTCACCAGGTGCACAAGAGCTGAATGAGAGAGCTGAGCAGGAGAGGGAGGTCCAGAGGAAGAAGGAGGCTGAAGAGAAGCAGAAGTTGCAGGACCAGATACGCAGAACCAACGAGCATGAGCGTCAGCTGAGAAAGAAGCTGGAGGATTCCTATAAGAAGCAGCTGGAGGAGCAGGAGAAGATAATCAGACATAAATTAGAGGTACCAGGGGGGGAGTGTGCAGGTGCCAAGGTGTGGCCAGCAGGCAGGAATGGCACAGGGGTCCCAGTGGGGCTCCTCTTGTTGCTTCTTGGCTCTGTTCCCCTCTCATGGCATGCAGCATGCCCATGGTGACAATCTGGTTGTCTTGCCAGGAGGAGAGAGCGTTGAGACAAGAGGGCTTCTCTGACAAAGCTGACCACATGAGCCAGGTGACCCATAGGCTGGAGCAGGAAAAAACCAGCATCTGGGAGGATTTATTGTCCTTTGGCGAATCAGTTGTGAGAAGTGTCGTGAGTTTCTTTTCAAATCTATTTTGAAGATCTCCTTCATGGCCCCTGTGGTGACACAGTGGGAGAGCTGTGTGGTGTCCCCACCTCCCATCCTGTGGCATTCCAAAAGCCTTCCTGCAAGGTGCTTGCCAGAGAGTATGGAAGTGACCTCCACCTGCACTTGGCCCACACTCTCTAGTGCTTTCATGCAGGGCTCCTCCAGAGGAAGATGTTCTCCTCTTCCCTCCCAGAGCACTTGGTGTCTCCCTTCCCCTGATGCACGGGGCACCTCTCAAGGCAGGCTGGCCTGGGGCACAGAGAGGCCACGATACCAGCAGGCAGGGCTGGGAGTGTTTTGTCATGCTCAGAACGTGCCACGGGGGGATCTAACCCACCTCTTCTGGAGACCTCCTCGCCAGGGCTGTGGGAAACCCCCGAGAGAGCTCTGAGCTCATGTCCTCGGCTCACACTTCCCGCAGCAGCGCGAAGTAGCGTGGAGGTGGTGAGCAAGCCAGGGATCCACGTGCTGAGCACTGTCTTCCCAAGTCAGCATCATGTGGGATGGAGCCTGGCTGTCCTGGAGGTGGCTGCACACCCGCCTGCCAATGGGGAGCGGGGAATTAAGTCCTTGTTTTGCTTTCTTTGCACACGCAGCTGTTGCTTTGCCTACTAAACTGCCCTTCTCTCAACCCCGGAGTTGTCTCCCTTCTTTTGCCCTGCCCCTTCTGTCCCCCACCCCAACAGCAGTGTGGGGCTCAGCTGTCTAATGGGGGTCACCCATGGCACCCCTGGAGACTAGGGCTTCCCTCCCCTCTCTGGGGAATCAGACCTTCAGCTGTACCAGGAGAATCACAGAATCCTCATGGTTGGAAAGACCTTTAAGATCACCTGGTCCAATCATCCACCAGGGGCCAGAGGAGGGATGGAGGGAATTACACATCCCATCCAAACAAACAACAACAACAAAACCCACAACCACACACCCCACAACCCACAAAAAACCCACCATGCCCTCTAGAGCATGCCCTGAAGTGCCACATCGACATGTTTCTTGAATACCTCCAGGGGTGGTGACTCCACCACCTCCCTGGGCAGCCCCTTCCAGTGCCTGACCACTCTTTGGGTAAAGAAAGGCTTCCTGATATCCAGTGGGAACCTCCCCTGGGGCAACTTCAGGCCATTTCCTCTGCTCCTGTTGGTATTCACTTGAAGAAGCGGGGACACCAACCGTTCCAGTGAGGGGAAGGTGTAAAAGGTGTAGAGGTTTCTGAGCTCTCTGTGGGCAGGGGGGCTGGTCCCAAGGCAGTTGCCCCAGTGGCACAAGCCCCTGGAAGGACTTTCCTGCTGCGTGGACACTCCATCCCTGCAGGGGAGGTCTGTGCAGCACAGCTCTGCTCACCCAGGAAGGTCCTGGGGAGCCTCCTGAGGACACAGCCCAGGCTCAGTTCCTCCACGTGCTGTTGTGCCAGTGCTGTTTTCCCTCAGCCCCCCACCGTGAAAGCCTGTGTCCCTCCACTGCAAGACCCCAGCCCTGGGAGCCATCTCACCACGTCTCCGTGATCCCAGCTGGATCGTAGCCCTGCAGCTGCTCACAGGTCTCTCACTCCTCACGGTTCTTCCCCTACCCCGTGCACTAATGCACAGACCCCTGGGAGAGGCACCCCAGGGTACATTGGGAGTTGCTGGGGGTGGGGAGGGGACGATAGGGGGTTTGTACATTCCTGCACGTGTTTGTGTGTGTACAGTACAACTCCTCATGTGAATAGAAGGTCTATGTTGGTCATGGCTGTAGCAGGGTCAGTTTTACCTCTCCGTTTTCTCTCAGGCTGAGTCTCCCAGCTCTTGATCTAAATAGCTTTGTTTCAGCAGGGATGCTTCTGCTGAATGTTTATCATGTGCTGGGGATACGTAGAGTCCCACCTGGCGCCTCTGGCAGAAAGCACCAGGGGAGACTCGAGGTCGACCCCAGGGATAGCACAGAGAGAGAGACCCTGCCTCCTGGCCCCAAGCGGGAAGTGGCGGCTCCTGACCAATAGTGGACGGTTCTGCCTCCGTGGGGAGCAGACCAGGCTGAGGGCCCAGCCTCGACACGTACAAGTGCAGCCCTTAAGGAGCACGAGCGACCCAGGAGCACAACGAACAGGACGGGCAAACGGGGCATGGCGTCGAGAGGACGTGGTGCAGCAGTTGGTGCAGCAGTTGGTGCCAGCAGGGCATGTGGGGAGGGTGCAGCCCCCCTCTTGGCTCCAGAGCTATCTTAACTAGCGGTCATCACCCCCTCCAGAAGAGTGTTAACTGAGACCAGAAGGAGCAAGGAGAAAGGCAGTGGGAGAGTTTCATCCATGGTCTCCACCCAGTGGCCCAAACACTCCGCCAGGATGGACGCAGCAACCCAGGCAGGACTTCCACGGGAACATGCAGCTGTCCAGGTCACAGGCTGCAAGGAGCACCAGAGCCCTGCTCTGGCAACAAGTGGCAGTAATGAGAACTGCTGCATCCACTGTGAACAGGGGGACGATCTGAAAGTTGAGGAGCATTAGGGAGGCTGAACAGGAGATAGACTGGTGGAGCCAGGCTCTGCCCTCCTTTAAACAGAAACAGGAGCACCCACCAGAGAGCACTCAGGATCAAGGGGCCTCTGTATCCTGCCCCTGTCTGGCCAAAGGCAGGAGCCTAAATGAAAAGAGCGAGTGGAGGCAAGTTCATGGCAAGGGCAGCAGGCAAAATCCTGTCTTGCTCACCTCACCCCCCCAAGGTGGTCTCTCAGCAACAGGTTGAGGTCTCAACAGGCTCTGGTTGGGAAGGAACCACCAAATGAGGATGGGAGCAATAGACAAGCTACACCAGAGTTGCATACACAGTCAGACAGGTCTACTGCCCGCATCATAGAATCATAGAATTGTCAGGGTTGGGAGGGATCGTTAAGATCATCTAGTTCAACCCCCCTGCCATGGGCAAGGACACCTCCCACTAGATCAGGTTGCTCAGAGCCCCATCCAGCCTGGCCTTAAATACCTCGAGGGATGAGGCTTCCACTGCCTCTCTGGGCAACCTGTTCCTGTGTCTCACCACCCTCATGGGGAAGAATTTCTTCCTAATGTCGAATCTAAATCTACCCTCCTCTATCTTGGAGCCATTCCCCCTGGTCCTGTCACTACCCAACATCTTAAAAAGTCCCTCCCCAGCTCTCTTGTAGGCCCCCTTCAGATACTGAAAGGCCACAATACAGTCTCCTCAGAGCCTTCTCTTCTCCAGACTGAATAACCCCAACTCTCTCAGTCTGTCTTCATAGGAGAGCTGCTCCAGCCCTCTGATCATCCTTGTGACCCTTTTCTGGACACGTTCCAGCACATCCATATCTCTCTTGTAGTAGGGACTCCAGGACTGGACGCAGCACTCCAGGTGGGGTCTCACGAGGGTGGAGTAGAGGGGGAGAATCACCTCCCTCAGCCCGCTGGTCACGCTTCTCCTGATGCAGCCCATGATACCGTTGGCTTTCTGGGCTGCAAGTGCACACTGATGGCTCAGGTTGAGCTTCTCATCCACCCACACCCCCAAATCCTTTTCCTCAGGGCTGCTCCCAAGCCAGTCACTGCCCAGCCTGTATCAGTGCTTGGCATTGCCCCAACCCCAGCCACTCTTTGGGTGTGGCCGTCAAGCCAGTTCTTTATCCACCGAGTGGTCCATCCATCAAACCCCTATTTTACCAGCCTGGAGACCAGGATGTCGTGCGGGACAGTGTCGAAGGCTTTGCTCAGGTCCAGGTAAATGACGTCGGTTGCTCTTCCCTTGTCTATTGATGTTGTGACCTTTTCATAGAAGGCCACCAGCTTTGTCAGGCATGATTTGCCCTTGGTGAAGCTGCATTGATTGCACCCAATCACCTCGTCATTATTCTCCTGCCTCAGCAGTGCTTCCAGGAGGATCTGCTCCATGGTCTTACCAGGCATGGAGGTGAGACTGACTGGCCTGTAGTTTCCTGGATCATCCTTCTTTCCCTTTTTGAAAATGGGGTTATGTTTCCTCTTTTCCAGTCAGTGGGGACTTCACCAGACTGCCATGACTTCTGGAATATAAGAGAGAGCGGTTTAGCAAACTCATCCACCAGTTCCCTCAGTACCCGTGGGTGAATCCTTCTGGTCCCGTGGACTTGTACACTTTCAGGTTCTTCAGATGGTCACAAACCTGATCTTCACTTACAATGGGCAGTTCTTTCTTCCAGCCCCTGCCATTATCTTCTGTGACTTTGGGAGTGTGGCTGGAGCCCTTGCCAGTGAAGACCGAGGTAAAGAAGTCATTGAGAACCTTGGCCTCCTCCATGTCACTTGTCGCCAGTTCTCCCGTTTCCTTTCTGAGGGGACCCACCCCTTCCCTAGTCTTCCTTTTGCCATTAATACACCTATAGAAATGTTTGCTATTCTCCTTGATCTCCCTGGCTGGATTTAATTCTAACTGAACTTTAGCTTTTCTAACCAGGTCTCTTGCTGCTTGGGCAGCTTCCTTGTATGCCCCCCATTCTAGCTGTCCTTTCTTCCATTCCTTATCGAGTTTCTTCTTGTGTGACAGTTTGTCCAGGAGCTCCTTGCTCATCCAAACAGGTCTCCTAGCATTCTTTCCTGCCTTCCTCTTTGTCGGTATACTTTGCTCCTGGACACTGAGAAGGTGATCCTTGAATACTGACCTGCTCTCCTGGGCCCCTCTTCCCTCTAGGGCTTTGTCCCACGGTACTTTGGCCAGCAGATCCCTGAAGCCATCAAAGTCTGCACGCCTAAAGTCCACGGACGTAAGCTTGGAATACACCCTCCTAGATGCCCTGAGGATCTTAGATTCTAGTGCTTCATGGTCGCTACAGCCCAGGTTGTCCCTAAGCCTCACATTGGTCACCAGCCCTTGCCTGTTGGTGAGGACAAGGTCCAGCACTATTCAATATTTTCATCAATGACCTGGATGAGGGTACAGAATGTACCCTCAGCAAGTTTGCTGATGACACCAAACTGGGAGGAGTGGCTGACACACCAGAAGGCTGTGCTGCCATCCAAGGAGATCTAGACAGGCTGGAGAGTTGGGTGGGGAGAAACTTGATGAAATTCAACAAGGGCAAGTGTAGAGTCTTGCATCTGGGGAAGAACAACCAGTACAAGTTGGGAGCTGACCTGCTGGAGAGCAGTGTAGGGGAAAGGGACCTGGGGGTCCTGGTGGACAGAAGGATGACCATGAGCCAGCAATGTGCCCTTGTGGCCAAGAAGGCCAATGGCATTCTGGGGTGCATTAGAAAGGGTGTGGTTAGTAGGTCAAGAGGGGTTCTCCTCCCCCTCTCTTCTGCCTTGCTGAGGCCACATCTGGAGTATTGTGTCCAGTTCTAGGCCCCTCAGTTCCAGAAGGACAGGGAACTGCTGGAATGAGTCCAGCGCAGAGCCACAGAGGTGATGAAGGGAGTGGAACATCTCCCTGATGAGGAAAGGCTGAGGGAGCTGGGTCTTTAGCTTGGAGGAGACTGAGGGGCAGCCTCATTAATGTTTAGAAATAGATTAAGGGTGAGTGTCAGGAGGATGGAGCCAGGCTCTTCTCAGTGGTGTCCAGTGATAGGAAAAGGGGCAACAGGTGCAAACTGGAGCATAGGAGGTTCCACCTAAATGTGAGGAAAAACTTCTTTACTGTGAGAGTGACAGAGCCCTGGGACAGGCTGCCCAGAGAGGTGGTGGAGTCTCCTTCTGTCAAGATCCGACAAGAGATTCAAATCCTGACACCAATTAAATAAACGTAGTGATCCAGGCTCTTGTATGTAAGTGTATATGGGTGGTGCTATGTATGGGCGGAGTGTATGCAAAGGTCTTGCCCTCACACACCCGGTTTGATTAAAGCCCAAAATCACAACGTTCAGGGGACTCGAGCGGTTAGTCCCGTGCTGATACCTCCGGTGCACCCCCGCCACTACAGCTATTTTAAGGGATATTTGCTGTAGAAACAGAAAACTCCACACTCGGGAAGTTTAAACTATGTGCTTGTTTTACTTTACAATTAATTCAGAAGGCACAATGTGACTAATACAAGAATTAGCAACCACTTATCAGCTATAAAATGTATGGGAGGGGCACCCGCACCGAATCAGGGAAGGTAAAGGGAAAGGATAAAAGGATCAGAGAGTTTCCCAACTCCCCTCCTCCCTCCTCCCACCTCCCAGGGTAATTTAGAACAAGGGAAGAGCAGACAGGAAAGGCAGTCTTTAGGTAATTGTCTTATGCCTCGTATCCCGGCGGAGTCAGAGACCAGCCCTGGCTCTTGTGGCCAGCTCTTTCTTGCAGGTCTTCAGGGGGAGAGCACCAAAGGCCTCAGCTCCAAGAGCCTTTAAAAAGGCTTTTAGCCCGGGCTCGATCCCCCACAGTATGGTGAGCGGGGCGGCGTGCTGGCTGGAGACGGCGGCGGGGGGGCGGAGCAATGCGCGGCGGAGCGGCTGGACGCGGCTACCGGAGCGGCGGCGAAGCGGCAGGCGCTGGACGCGGCGGTTTCTTCTCCCCCTTTCTTCTTCTTCTGGCGACCCCGGGCTTCCAACTGCCCCGAGACTGTGGAGGCGGTCGCCTTTATTGGAAAAATGCCAGGCGGGGTCTGGCTTCTGATTGGTCTGTCACTTTTCAATCCGCCCTGCCATTGGTCCCTGGCGCTGAGGCGCCGAAAAGTCTCTCAGAGCCTGGTATGCTGGTTTTTTTTTCTTTTTCTCTTTTTCAGTCAGTCCTCAACCAGGTCCGCCTTTAACCCTTTCCTGCCTCTAACCCTTATTGCCATGAGAATCATATATATGGTTTATGTGGGGCATATCTTTAATGAATGTAGGGGCCGTCCCCCACACCTTCTCTGGAGACATTCAAACCCACCTGGATGCCATCCTGTGTGATGTACTCTTGATCATATCATAGAATCATAGAATCATAGAATCCTAGGGGTTGGAAGGGACCTCAAAAGATCATCTAGTCCAACTCCCCCTGCCAGAGCAGGGTCACCTAGAGCACATCACACAGGAACGCATCCAGGAGGGTTTTGAATGTCTCCAGTGAAGGAGACTCCACAACCGCCCTGGGCAGCCTGTTCCAGTGCTCTGTCACTCTCACAGTAAAGAAGTTTTTTCTGATATTTACCTTGAACCTCCTATGCTCCAATTTACACCCATTACCCCTTGTCCTATCACTGGTCATCACTGAGAAGAGCCTAACTCCATCTCCCTGACACTCACCCCTTACATATTTGTGAACATTGATGAGGTCACCCCTCAGCCTCCTTTTTTCCAAGCTAAAGAGACCCAGCTCCCTCAGCCTTTCCTCATAAGGGAGATGTTCCACTCCCTTAATCATCTTTGTGGCTCTGCGCTGGACTCTTTCAAGCAGTTCCCTGTCCTTCTTGAACTGAGGGGCCCAGAACTGGACACAATACTCCAGATGCGGCCTCACCAATGCAGAATAGAGGGGGAGGAGAACCTCTCTTGACCTACTAACCACACCCTTTCTAATGCACCCCAGGATGCCATTGGCCTTCTTGGCCACAAGGGCACATTGCTGGCTCATGGTCATCCTCCTGTCTACCAGGACCCCCAGGTCTCTTTCACCTACACTACTCTCCAGCAGGTCAGCCCCCAACCTATACTGGGACATCGTGTTGTTCTTCCCCAAATGCAAAACTCTACACTTGCCCTTGTTGAATTTCATCATGTTTCTCCCCGCCCAACTCTCCAGCCTGTCTAAGTCTCTCTGAATGGCAGCACAGCCTTCTGGTGTGTCAGCCACTCCTCCCAGCTTAGTGTCATCAGCAAACTTGCTGAGGGTACATTCTATACCCTCATCCAGGTCGTTGATGAAGATGTTGAACAACACCGGTCCCAGTACCGACCCCTGAGGGACTCCACTAGTCACACACTTCCAACCAGATTCTGCCCCATTGACTACAACTCTCTGACTCCTTCCCATCAACCAGTTCCTGATCCACCTCACTACCTGATCACCAAACCCATACCTGATCAACTTATCTACAAGGATGCTGTGGGAGACGGTGTCAAATGCCTTACTGAAATCAAGATAAACCACATCTACCGCTCTACCATCATCTATCCACCTAGTAATTTCCTCATAGAAGGCTATGAGGTTAGTCAAACATGATTTACCCTTGATGAAACCATGCTGACTGCTCTTGATGATCCCCATGTCCTTGATATGCCTAGAGATAGAGATAAGAACAAGTTGTTCCATCACCTTTCCAGGGATGGAGGTGAGGCTGACCAGTCTATAGTTACCCGGGTCCTCCTTCTTGCCCTTCTTGTAGACTGGTGTGACATTTGCTGTCCTCCAGTCCTCAGGCACCTCTCCTGTTACCCATGACTTACCAAAGATGATGGAGAGTGGCCTAGCAATGACCTCCGCCAGCTCCCTCAGCACCCTTGGATGCATTCCATCTGGACCCATCGATTTATGGATGTCCAGATTACTCAACTGATCCCTAACCCAATCCTCATCTACTATGTCAAACTCCTCATCTATCTTAACTACTTCTGGGGCTATATGAATCTGGGGCTCATGGGGAAATCCTGCAGGAGTAAAGACAGAGGCAAAGAAGGCGTTCAGCACCTCTGCCTTCTTTATATCCTCCGTCACCAGGGCTCCCACCTCATTCAACAGTGGGCCAATATTGCCTCTAGTGTTAGCTTTGTTAGCTATGTATTTGAAAAAGCCCTTTCTATTATCCTTAACCTGACTTGCAAGGTTTAGTTCCAAGGAGGCCTTAGCTTTCCTAATTGCTTCCCTACATCCTCTGACAACAGTCCTATATTCCTCCCAAGTGACCAGCCCCTCCTTCCATGATCTGTAGATTTTCCTTTTCCACTTAAGTTTGCCCAGCAGTTCCTTTTTTAACCATGCTGGTCTCCTAGCTCCCTTACTAGATTTCCTAACCATTGGGATGCTCTGATCTTGTGCTTGCAAGAAGTGGTCCTTGAATGTTGACCAGCTATCTTGAGCCCCTTTATCTTCTAGCACCCTGTCCCATGGGATTTCCCTTAACAGTTGATTGAGGAGGCCAAAGTTTGCACTGTGGAAGTCCAGGGTTCTGGTCCTACTGGGTATTCTGTTCCTTCCATACTGGATCCTGAACTCCACCATCTCGTGATCACTGCAGCCAAGGCTGCCACTGACCACCACTGCTTCAACAAGGCCCTCCTTGTTGGTTAGTACAAGATCCAGCAGCGCTCCTCTTCTAGTCGGCTTGTCCACCATTTGCATTAAGAAGTTATCATCAATGCACTGGAGGAACCTCCTAGACTGTGAAAGGCTGGCTGTGTGAGTCTTCCAGCAGATATCGGGGTAGTTAAAATCTCCCATGAGGACTAGGGACTGCAGTTGTGAGGCTACTTTCAGCTGCCTGTAGAAAGCCTCATCAACTTCCTCACCTTGATCAGGAGGTCTGTAGTAGACCCCCACGACTGTATCACCCACACCAGCCTGCCCCTTAATTCTTACCCACAGACTTTCAACTTGCCCCTCATCAGCCCCTGCACAAAACTCAATACATTCTAGTTGCTCTCTCACATAAAGAGCAACTCCACCACCTCGCTTCCCCGCCCTATCTTTCCTAAAAAGCACATAACCATCCATGGCCACATTCCAGTCATGTGACCTGTCCCACCACGTCTCTGTTATTGCTACCAGATCATAACCCTTAGCCCGCACACTGACCTCTAACTCTTCCTGCTTATTCCCCATGCTGCGTGCATTAGCATACAGGCACTTCAGGAAACAAACAGAGCCCACTGGTGGGACTAAATCCTCCTTAGACCACCTGCTTTCAGGCCCTGGTACGTTCCTCTTGTGCTTGTCCCTAACAGACCCAGTTTTCTCCCCTTCCCCCTTCACATCTAGTTTAAAGCTCTCCCAATGAGCCCTGCTAAGTCCTGCCCCAAAAGCCTCTTCCCCCTCTGGGACAGGTGCATCCCACCTGCCACTACTAGGCCAGGTGTCTCATATAGCATCCCATGATCAAAAAAACCAAAACCCTGTCTTTGACACCAATCTCTTAGCCATTCATTGACCTGTAAACTCTTCCTATATACCTCCCCACCCATTCTTGCAGGAGGGATGGAGGCAAACACTTGCGCTCCAGACCCCCTAACTAGCCGTCCTAGGGCCCTGAAGTCACTCTTCATTGCCCTTACATTTCTTGTGATAATTTCATCACTGCCAACCTGAAAAATCAGCAGTGGATAGTAATCAGAGGAACCCACAAGATTAGGGAGTTTCCTTTTCACATCTCTAATCCGAGCCCCAGGGAGGCAACAGACCTCCCTGTGGGATGGGTCCGGTCGACAGATGGGCCCTTCTGTCCCCCTCAGAAGGGAGTCACCCACCACAATTACTCTCCTTTCCTTCTTGATTGAAGAAGTCCTAAGGACTCGGGGTGACTGACGAGTCCTAGGTGCTTCACTAGATAAGTCTACCCCTCCAACTTCATTTTCCTGTCCCTGAATTTCCAAGGCCTCATATCTGTTATTCAAGGGCAATTGGGAGGGTGGAAGGGGTTGGGAGGATTTTTTCTTGCCTTTCCGAGATCGGACTTCCTTCCATTCCTTCATATCTCCTAAGTCCTCTCCATCTGTCTGGTGACAGGAGGGGAGGGGATCCGGCACTTTCTCAATCTCTTCGATCTGCCCCTGCGTCAGGGTATGACTCCACCAATCTATTTCACTTTCACAATCTCTAATGGCTCTCAGTCTTTCAACCTCCTCTGTCAGATTAACCACCTGCCTGAGGAGGTCATTTACTTGCTCACACCGCACACATGCGGTGTCACTGGTTCCCTCTGGTACCAGTGCCAGGCTCAGGCATTCACTGCAGCCAGAGACCTGCACTGCTGCATGCCTCCTTGGGACCTCTGTCTGAGTCCCCACATTCTTTTTCACTATGGTTTTTGCCCGCGTTGTGACCATGATCTACCCAGCTACTAGTCTGCTTTTCTTGTGAGAAGGCACCCGCTGCTCCCTCGCGCCTCCCACGCGCCTGCTCTCTGAAAGCAGCTGCCGCTCTCTGCTCTGCGCTGCCGCGTGCTCAGAGGAGGCTGCCAAATGGCCGCTTTTTAAACCTTGCCGCCGTTCACAGCCACTCCCCCTGCCACGTCAGCCTTCCTCTCCCTCGCAGGCTGCCCGCTCAGACTCGGGTCTCCTGGCTCTGCCCCGGCTTCACCGTCTCCGGGAAGCCCGGCTCTCTCTCAAATCCTCAGCAGTTTAAAGGAACAGCTCACACCGCTGCCGCTCTCTGCTCTGCGCTGCCGCGTGCTCCTTGATGACCCTGCTCTGGCAAGGGGGGTTGGACTAGATGATCTTTTGAGGTCCCTTCCAACCCCTAAGATTCTGTGTGATCCTATCTGGACTTCCGCAAGGCCTTTGACACAGTCCCCCACAACATTCCTCTCTCTAAGTTGTAGAGATATGGGTCTGATGCTGGTATTGATAGAGCAATTGGTGATAAGACAGGAAATATCAACCTGTGGAGCCGCCTTCTTTCAGCCATACGGAGCAGGTACCCCCATAAGGGTGACACTGACCCATGCCGAATCAGAGCGACCACTCTTGAAAGAGCCATCACATATTGGAGAGAATTAGCAGTGTGAGAAGTGATCTATGATGACCAAGGGTTTCTAAATCCTGATGATGTCGTGTGCAACACGCCCGTGTTCCGGAGGTTTGCTCAGGCTGTACCAGCAACACGTGCCCAGATGTTCTCCTTCGTGGGATGTTTTGATGAATCCAATAGACCAACCGTGTGTGAATTGGCTTTCAAAGCACGACAGCATGGAGATATGTTTTGTGATTATCATCAGTTCCACACCTCAGCCATTGGAAAGGTGACTGACAGAAGGAATCTGGACAGATGGGAAGGTCAACCCCAGTCTCTTCCTATACCCCAGGATCTCCCTAAGGACAACTGGGCTGGTGTTGCAGCCATCAAGAGGAGACACCCTGCTACGAGACAGCAACGAGAGAGACGGGACCCACTTCGACATCACCTATAGTTCCTCTTGCATTATTATTATAAAGAGGATATGAGAACCTGGGATAATAAACCCACTGATATTCTCCAACTACGTGTACAAGAGCTGCTAGGTAGAAAAGGTGCAGTAGATGGTTCTTCCTGGAAAAAGGCAGCTCCGATTTCCAGCAACCCGTCCTTCAACCAGGATGGTGCATCGACCTCTACTGGTCAGTATTAGAGGTGCCCTGCCTCCAGCCAGGGGGAGGAGAGGGACAATCGAATTTATTGGACTGTGTGGATTCAGTGGCCTGGCACACTGGAACCACAAAGGTATAAAGCCTTGGTTGACACTGGTGCACGGTGCACCTTGATGCCATCGAATCACAAAGGGACAGGGTCCGTTACTATTTCTGGAGTGACAGGAGGATCTAAAGAACTGACCATTGTCGAAGCTGATGTAAGCCTCTCTTTCTCATTTTTCTCCCACTTTTCCTACCTTAGGGGAGGACAGGGAGGGGGGTGAATCGAGAGTGTTGTTGTTATTGGTTCGACTGCCAACTCGGTGCCAACCCGTGACAATCCTGTTCAGTGGATAAGGAACTGGCTGGATGGTCACATCCAGAGGGTAGTGATCAATGGCTCAATATTCAGATGGAAAATGGTGACAAGTGGTGTCCTGGGAGCTGTGTTAATACCTTCATTAACAATATTGACAGTGGCATTGAGAGCATCATCAGCAAGTTTGCCGATGACACCAAGCTGGGTGGTGCGGTCTACATGCCAGAGGGACAGGATGCCATCCAGAAGGACCTGGACAAGCTGGAGAACTGGGCCCAGGTGAATCTCCTGAGGTTCAACAAGGCCAAGCACAGAGTCCTGTACCTGGGTCAGGGCAACCAGAGATATGAATACAGGCTGGAGGAAGACATGCTAGAGAGCAGCCCTGTGGAAGAAGACCCAGGGACCCACTAGTAAGTGGATCCAAAGCTGGACATGAGCCACCAATGTGCAATTGCAGCCCAGAAGGCCAACCACATCCTGGGCTGCATCAAAAGAAACATGGCAAGCAGATTGAGAGATGATTCTGCTCTGGGGAAACCTCACCTGGAGTGCTGGGTCCAGCTCTGGAGCCTTCAACGTAGGAAGTACGTGGACGTGCTGAAGCGTGTCCAGAGGAGGGCAAAGGAAGTGATCCGAGGACTGGAGCACCTCTCTTATGAAGACAGGCTGAGGGAGCTTGGGTTGTTCAGCCTGAAGAAGAGAAGACTCTGGGGGGACCTTAGAGTGACCTTCCAGTACCTGAAAGGAGTCTATAAGAAGGATGGGGAAGAGCTGTTCACAGGGCATGTAATGATAGGACAAGGGGTGATGGTTTCAAGCTAGAAGGGGGTAGATTTAGGAAAAAGTTCCTTAATATGAGGGTGGTGGATCACCGGTTGCCTAGAGAGGTGGTGGGGAGCCCACCCCTGGAGACATTCAAGGTCAGGCTTGATGGGGCTCTGAGCAATCTGTTCTAGTGTGAGATGGCCCTGCTTATTGTAGGGAGGTTGGACTAGATCACCCTTAGAGGTCCCTTCCAACCCAAGGCATTCTATCATTCTATGATTCTGAAGCTGGAGCTACAGAGGTTCCAAGGCCAACTACATGTTGCGATTACAGACTGCCCAGAAGGCACACACTTTGCAATGCCACCAGAAGAACTGGTGAGACTGGCTCAAGGAACCCCACCATATTATCATCTACCAGAGACTGAGAAACAATTTCCTCTTTCACTGATGGCTCCTGTTGTCTTGGAGGGAACCGCCAGAAGAGGAAAGCTGCCGTGTGGAGTCCTACACGAGTGGTTGCAGAGGCAGCTGAAGGAGAAGGTGAATCGAGTCAATTTGCAGAGGTTAAAGCCATCCAGCTGGCTTTGGACATTGCTGAGCAAGAGGGGTGGCCGAGACTCCATCTCTACACTGACTCGTGGATGGCAGCAAATGCCTTGTGGGGTTGGCTGAAGAGTGGCAGCAGAACAACTGGCAGCAAAGAGGTCAACCTGTTTGTGTTGCCGAGCTGTGGAAGGACATTGCAGCTCAGACAGAGAAACTGGTTGTAAAAGTGTGTCATGTAGATGAACATGGACCTCCGAGTCGAGCTAATGAGGAACATCGACACAACCAACGAGCAGGTGAGGCTGCCCAAGCGTTCCAAATAGATTTAGACCAGGAACATAAGGGTGAAACACATCCTGTGCCTCATGCCACCATCCTGGGCCTTGAGAAACAAATCTTGTGTACACATGGTACTCCAGAAAGAATGGAGTCAGACAATGGGTCTCACTTCAAAAACAGTCTTGTGACTGACTGGGCCAAAGAACATGGTATCGAGTGGATAGACCATATCCCGCACTATGCACAAGCCTCAGGGAAAATTGAAAGGTACAATGGTCTGTTAAAAGCTACCCTGAAGGCAATGGGTTGTGGAAGTTTCAAAAAGTGGGACAAAAATTTGGCAAGGGCCACCTGGCTAGTTAATATCAGGGGATCCATCAATCGGGCTGGTTCTGCTCAGTCAGACCTTCTACACACTGCAGATGGGGGTGAAGTCCCTGTGGGAGGTGAAAGAAACCTGTTGTGTAAAAATGCCTTGGTTTATCCTGCTTCAGGCAAAGGTAAACCAATCCAGGGTGTTGCTTTTGCTCAGGGACCTGGACATACCTGGTGTGTGATGATGGAGGATGGGGAAGTACAATATGTACCTCAAGGTAATCTGACTCTGGGGGAGAATCCTTAATTTGACAGTAAAATATAGAGCCTATATGTAATATATGGTATGGAATAAGGGGTGGAATGTCCTGGTTTGAGCCAGGATGAATCCTTTTACTGATTTTTTTTTTTCCTTCAGTGAGCTTTCTTTTAACTAGCAGCAAGTGTTCCAGCTAGTGGGCTGATAACACTGGAATGTTGATGTTTCTGCTGAGACTCCGAGGTCGCTTCTTAGCTCTGCTGCTACAGAGGCTACGGGGGCAGGGGAGTCATATCTATGACCCCCCCGTAGGGGAGCTGGACTAGACAGACAGCAGAACTGACCAAAGGGATTCCATTCCATAGATCTACGTAAGCTCAGAGGATGGTCAGAGATCACAGATGACAACTTCCTTCCTGCTTCTTCTTCCCTTCTCTTCCATCCATGGCTGGCATCCGGGAAGGACTCCATCCACCCATCACCATCGACCCCTAGGCTCTGACCTCCTAACCCTCATACCCCAGCCCCTGTCTGCTCTGCCTTATCTCCTGCCTGTGGTCCGAGACATTTTGGGGCTGCTCACAGCTCAGGAGATGCCGGGGGAGCTGCTGGGGGTGGGGGGAGGCAAGAGGCTTTTGCACATTCCTGAACATACTTGTATATAATTGTACATAGAATTCAAGCTGTCTAGTTTAGCTTTCAATCCAGCAAAGTCTCTCTCTCCTCATTCTCTCTCTCCTTCCCTACCCGGGTGGGAGGGGGATCAAGAGCATTGTTTGTCTGTGGTTTAATTGCTGATCCTGACTCAAATCATTACACAGGGAAAGGAGTGAAAATAAGGAGAGAGGTTCTGGATAGAAATCTAAACTAAACAGCTTTAATGAAAGAGCCGTGATGAAAGAAAACATGTACAAATATATACAAATATGTGCAGGAACGTACACAACAGCACGTGGAGGAACTGAGCCTGGGCTGTGTCCTCAGGAGGCTCCCCAGGACCTTCCTGGGTGAGCAGAGCTGTGCTGCACAGACCTCCCCTGCAGGGATGGAGTGTCCACGCAGCAGGAAAGTCCTTCCAGGGGCTGGTGCCACTGGGGCAACTGCCTTGGGACCAGCCCCCTGCCCACAGAGAGCTCAGAAACCTCTACACCTTTTACACCTTCCCCTCACTGGAACGGTTGGTGTCCCCGCTTCTTCAAGTGAATACCAACAGGAGCAGAGGAAATGGCCTGAAGTTGCCCCAGGGGAGGTTCCCACTGGATATCAGGAAGCCTTTCTTTACCCAAAGAGCGGTCAGGCACTGGAAGGGGCTGCCCAGGGAGGTGGTGGAGTCACCACCCCTGGAGGTATTCGAGAAACATGTCGGTGTGGCACTTCAGGGCATGCTCTAGAGGGCATGGTGGGATTTTTGTGGGTTGTGGGGTGTGTGGTTGTGGGTTTTGTTGTTGTTGTTTGTTTGGATGGGATGTGTAATTCCCTCCATCCCTCCTCTGGCCCCTGGTGGATGATTGGACCAGGTGATCTTAAAGGTCTTTCCAACCATGAGGATTCTGTGATTCTCCTGGTACAGCTGAAGGTCTGATTCCCCAGAGAGGGGAAGGAAGCCCTAGTCTCCAGGGGTGCCATGGGTGACCCCCATTAAACAGCTGAGCCCCACACTGCTGTTGGGGTGGAGGAGAGAAGGGGCAGGGCAAAAGAAGGGAGACAACTCCGGGGTTGAGAGAAGGGCAGTTTAGTAGGCAAAGCAACAGCTGCGTGTGCAAAGAAAGCAAAACAAGGACTTAATTCCCCGCTCCCCATTGGCAGGCGGGTGTGCAGCCACCTCCAGGACAGCCAGGCTCCATCCCACATGATGCTGACTTGGGAAGACAGTGCTCAGCACGTGGATCCCTGGCTTGCTCACCACCTCCACGCTACTTCGCGCTGCTGCGGGAAGTGTGAGCCGAGGACATGAGCTCAGAGCTCTCTCGGGGGTTTCCCACAGCCCTGGCGAGGAGGTCTCCAGAAGAGGTGGGTTAGATCCCCCCGTGGCACGTTCTGAGCATGACAAAACACTCCCAGCCCTGCCTGCTGGCATCGTGGCCTCTCTGTGCCCCAGGCCAGCCTGCCTTGAGAGGTGCCCCGTGCATCAGGGGAAGGGAGGCACCAAGTGCTCTGGGAGGGAAGAGGAGAACATCTTCCTCTGGAGGAGCCCTGCATGAAAGCACTAGAGAGTGTGGGCCAAGTGCAGGTGGAGGTCACTTCCATACTCTCTGGCAAGCACCTTGCAGGAAGGCTTTTGGAATGCCACAGGATGGGATGTGGGGACACCACACAGCTCTCTCACTGTGTCACCACAGGGGCCATGAAGGAGATCTTCAAAATAGTTTTGAAAAGAAACTCACGACGCTTCTCACAGCTTTCACCAGGGGTACAACTGATTCGGCCAAGGACAATAAATCCTCCCAGATGCTGTCTTTTTCCTGCTCCAGCCTATGGGTCACCTGGCTCATGTGGTCAGCTTTGTCAGAGAAGCCCTCTTGTCTCAACGCTCTCTCCTCCTGGCAAGACAACCAGATTGTCACCATGGGCATGCTGCATGCCATGAGAGGGGAACAGAGCCAAGAAGCAACAAGAGGAGCCCCACTGGGACCCCTGTGCCATTCCTGCCTGCTGGCCACACCTTGGCACCTGCACACTCCCCCCTGGTACCTCTAATTTATGTCTGATTATCTTCTCCTGCTCCTCCAGCTGCTTCTTATAGGAATCCTCCAGCTTCTTTCTCAGCTGACGCTCATGCTCGTTGGTTCTGCGTATCTGGTCCTGCAACTTCTGCTTCTCTTCAGCCTCCTTCTTCCTCTGGACCTCCCTCTCCTGCTCAGCTCTCTCATTCTGCTCTTGTGCACCTGGTGACAGAGAAACAGAGGAGTTGCCAGGGCAGGAGCTGAGCCCACAAGCCCCCCAGGAGTACTGCTGTCCCTCTCCATCGTGCTTGGCCCTCTACAGGCCATTCTCCAGCCCAGAAGTTACTTTTCATCTCCTTGTCCTTCTCTGTCAGGGAGCGGTCTGTGTTGAGGATGTGTTGGGCCAGAGTCTGTGTCCTTTGGAGGAACTGCAGCAGGACAGCATCAGCCTGTAGGACCACAGGGAGAAGAGGAGTCAAGAGGAGAAACAGCAGCTGGGGGGAATGGTTTCCTGGGGAAGGGGATGGGACATGGAGCCTCTGCCCTTGAAGGGCAGCTGCTCTTGGCCCTACCTTCACCCCCTTGCCAGGCAGATCCCTGTATTTCTCCACCACTGCCTGCTGGTCTCCTCTGAACCGCTCGTAACCCCCTGGCACACTGTAGACACCATCACGGATTCGTTTGTCCATGGCTTGGGAGAGGTCCCTGAGAGCAGCCTCGCACTTGTCCTGGGATGCCTGCTCGTTCTCCATGGAGAACTTCTTCTTGATGGCCTCGACCCGGCGCTGTGTGGGCAGGGGCAGAGGGAAGACATCAGCCCCGGCCGAGCTGCACCCGCCGCGCTGACGCGGGGCAAACATCGAGCCAGGTGGAGGTGGGAATTGGGATCTCCTGTCCATGGGGTGACCAGCTGGGAGGGGACAGATGGGGAGGGCGTTGCACACTCGCAGCCAGGGCAGATGCTGGGGCCAAGTCTCCTCTGGAGAGGGCATGACCATGTCCTCTGGCAGGAGGCAGGGAGAGGCCTCTCCCCAGGACCATGCCATGTTCCCAAAGCCAAGGGGATGACAGCGTCCCTGGGGGAATTCTGGCTGGGCTGGGGACCACCTACCGCCAGCTCGATCTGGGAATGCTCGATGTCCTCCTTGAATGCCCGTGCCATGAACAGCTCCAGTGCCTCCCGCTCGCACTGGGCGTGCAGCTCCAGCAGCTCCTCAACAGTCTCCGTCGGCAGCTTCACCCGCTGCTCCATCAGCTGCTGGTACAACCTCACAGCCTCCTCCACCGCCGCTGCATTCTCAGCCTTGGCCAGGACGAGCACCGCGCTCTCCAGGCACGGCACTGCCCCGCTCCGGATGACCTCCAGGTAGGTCTCTGCCAGTTTCCCCAGCACTGCCAAGGAGGACCAAGGACGAGAGATCTGCAGCCCCAACAAACGCAGGCTCCCGCTCGGCCCTGGCTCCTGCCGTACCCCCGCTGCCCCCCTGCCACAGGCCTCCTGAACTGCTTTTCCTAACTCTTCCCCACCCCGCCTGCAACGTCCGGAAGCTCCAAACCCCGGGGCAGGGACAGCAGCCAGCAGAACATCTCTCCCTTTCCCCACCTGCACCCTTGGCACTTGATCCTGCCCCAGACACAGTCCCAAGAGCTGCTGGCCATCCACCCCTTGGACAGCACTACTCACAGTTCCCAGTTATGATGTGGCCACCTGGGACGGTCTTAGGTGGAGACTCCTCCCAGATGTAGCTGCAGAACTTCTCCACCTGCTGCTGGAATTCAGGATCCAGCTCATCATCCAGAAGCTCCTCCAAGCGGGGCAGCTTCCTCCTCCCAGCTGGTTGGTCAAAAACAAAGCACTTGCGCTCCGGAAAGAACTGGCGGATGCATTCCCGGGGCTGGTTGTAGAGCTGGGTCTCGGGGCTGCTGCCTGTGGGGTAGGAGGACACGGAGCAAGTTCACAGGCTTGGGCTGCTGTTGAATGACCCTGAAATGCTGCTGCTGCGTCTGGGGCTGGATGTCTCCAGCAGCACAGCACCACCCCCTTACCAGCCTTGAACTTCAGAATGTGCTCCAAGTATCCGTCCTCAGAGATTTCCTCCCCATCCACCTCCAGCTGCAGCGTGAAATCCCGGACAGCCCAGACAAAAGTCGGGAAGAAACCGACAAATTTGTCAGAATCCTTCAGCTCATCTTCACTCTTCTTGGGCGCTGCTTTCAACCTGATGCGGTCAGTCAGCTTTGCCACGTAGCTGGGGAGCTGGCTAAGGAAACAGGGACCTCAGCTCTGAATGCAGGGGCATCTCCATCCTGCAACCCTCAGCACATCACGGGGAGGAGAGGAGACTCTGTGGGGACACAGAACAGCCTGGACCCACCAGAAGGAGGAAGAACAAAACCCCTCAGCCCTGGGGCCCACAGCATGGGCCTCCTAAGGACTCAAAGCATGTCCCTGGGCAGCAGCAGAAGGTTCTGCAGCCATCTGAGGAACTGGGATTTGCCAGCCCTAGCCCAGCACACAGGGAGAGGAGGGCATCCCTGGTGCTGCTGTCCCACCAAGGATACTGCAGCTGGTCCATGGCGTTCTGGTCAATGGTGCCTTTGCTGTTGTAGATCAGGGTGCTGGAGAGCAGCACGGTCAGCACAAAGATCCATGTGTCATTCTTGGTGTCACTCTGGAACAACAACCCTTGGCTCTGATCTACAAGACCCCCCAAGTATGAGCAGAGCCCCAGAGCCCCAGAGCCTGAATGCCCCTAACCAACGAGCCACGGCAAGACCCACCCCCATGCCATCACCATGTCTGTCTCTGGCTGGGCTTGTCCTCAACTCTGATCTCTGATCTCAAAGTGCTCCCTGAGCCCCTCCTTCCTGTGCTGCTGCTCTTTTCCAGAAATGCAGAGGAATTTGGAAACGTGTCTACCCCGACCTCCTTCCCCGTGGCCTCTGGCTTGTCCCAGCACACTGGCTGAAGGCCACCATGAGCTGTGGGAAGGCCTTGACTCTGGGCACCATGGCTGGGCCCCCAAGAGCTTCCACCAAGTGCTGGGAAGGCACAAAGGGAGCTCCTGTTTCCCCCCTACCTTCTCTGCGTCAGCCAGCCCTTCACTGTCCAGCAGCACCAGAGTGTGTCCAGGCCGGCGGGGGTGACGTACACACCACATCCAGATACCTTTGGTCTGGGACTGCACGCTGGAGCCCAAGGAGAAGCCTGTGGGGAGGACGCCAGGGTCTCAAGAGTGTCAAATGAGGAGCAGGAGAAGCCAGGTTCCTTGGCCATCCAGGGCAGGCACCTCCCTCACCTGTTCTCTCACCAGCCAGCCTGTTCATCAGGTAGGACTTGCCAGTGCGGTATGGCCCTGTGATGGCCACCACCACCACAGGCTGGCTGACCTTGGACAGCAGCTGCAGGGCCTCCTGCTGGACCACCATCCCCTTTGTCGGGGTGTTCTCAATGAGGCAGACAGGCGCTGGCATGTGGACTGTGGGTGCCATTGCTGGTGGGAAAGGCGGCCTGCAGAGGAGAGGGCGAGAGGGGTTCAGGTGGTGGGGACACCCCACAGTCCAGACAGGGACAGGCATGATCCTCCTACTGCATCTTTGCAAGCAGACCACGTTGTCACCAAGGTCCTGCCCGCACATCATCTCCTTTGGCCCCTCCCACGCCCTGCGGTGAAGACACCAAGGACACTTGGCAGAGGGGCATGGCCCATCCCGTGTGCCTCACTGCAGGAATGGCTCCGTTCCTGAAGGGCCCGTGGGACAGTGGCAGACCTCTACCCCACGTCCTGCTCATCACCAGCATCAAGTTTGCTGAGCAAAGATGGGGGTGGGACGGGGCAATGGCCTCAGGCAGGGCTGAAGGGCAGGGGAACAGCTGGAGAGTCACAGCAGCACGGGGGCAAGGGTTGGTTGGGGTGACACTGAACCTCAGGGGAGCTGCTCCTCAATTTCTCCCTTCCTTTCTTCTGCCCAACCCCACCCAACCCCCTCCCCCCTCTGTGCCTCTCACAGGGACATCCCCGGTGCCCTTGCCCAGCTCCCATTCCGTGTAACATGTCACATGGATTTGTGCAGGAAACGGAGTTGGGGGGGCAGGGGGGGTGTTTCTGTCACCCTGATCAGGCCTGACCCTGTGCCCAGCCCTTGTCTGCTCCTCACACCCCCCGCCAGCCCCTGGGCTGGGGGTCGTCCTGCCTGAACCCCTGCGGAAAACTGAGGCCCCCCCAGCTGCTCACTCCCTGCCGTGCAGCGGAGGAGGGGGAGAGGATGGAAGAGTGAAAAGGAGAGAGCTCATGGGTTCAGGTGACCACAGTGACTAATTGAAAGAGAATTAAACAATGATAGTAATAATAAAGAACTTGTAACGACAAGGAAAATAACAGAGAGAAACGAAACCCAAGACAGACAAGTGAGGCACAGGAGCTGCTGGCTGCTGTTCAACCACGACCAGCCCCAGCCACCTCACGGAGGTGCAGGCAGCACAACGGCTCATCCCATGCCCGGACTCAGCAGCTGCCCCACTGCAACCCCCCAGACAGCCTGGGACTCGCTCTGCCAATGCTGAGCTCCACGGACACTGCCTGCTCCTGGGCTCTGCATCCTCTGCAGGGCCTCACCAGCCCTGCCCTCTTCCAGAGCATCTCGGCGATGGCGCCAGGGGACAAGAGGCTGCCCCTCGTGTCACGGGTGCTCCCAGCACGGGAGGGGGGAGATGAGAGGTTGGGCATCAGGTCCAAGCTAAGGTGAGACCCAACTTGCACGCCAAGCCACAGGGGTTGAAGAGAGGCTCCCAGCCACCCATCCCCCTTGTGCCATGCCAGAGCCCAAGCAGACCTCTGGACCTCTCCCTCCTTCCACCCGCTGGGGTCCCTGTCCCTCGCTGGGGTCCCTGTCCTTTCCCTAGGGTCCCTTCCAGGGGTCCCTTCCTGGGGTTCCTGTCCCTTCCAGGGGTCCCTTCCTGGGATCAGGGGATGGGACTCACCGCTCTCTTGAACACCTTCCCTGGGCTGCAACAGCTCAGTGCAGCAGGGTCCTGCCCTGCCTTTTATCCCGTGTCAGCCCCTCTCCTGCTATTCTCGGAAATGAGGGTGAGTCAGAGCGAAAGTGAAAGGGAGGGAGAAGGACAGGACAGGAAACGCTCCACCCGGCTCAGCAGCAGAGCAGAGAAACTGGGAGCAGAGCAGACAAAGATGGTTAAATAACTAAAGAACGAGAATGAAACACCAGAGCTGCAAAAGCAAACCCTCAGCAGCTCCCAGCTGCCCGGCCAGTTTGAGCTCTCCCTGCTTCCCATGTTTGGGAAGACACAGGGACCTTTTGGCTGGGGAAGGGGAAAGGGGTTTGGGGGTATGGGGAAGGCGGGGCATAGAAGGATTGGTAGGGATCCCAGGGGTTTGAGGGGGACATGGGGTGGGGGGGTTTAGTGGGGGTCTTGTGGGTATCTGAGGGGGGTTCTGGAGGATTTGGGGGAGACAAGAGGGTTTAGGGGGGAACTTGGGGAGGTTTGGGAGGGCTGGACAAGGAGACAGGGGGCTTCAGTGTGGCCAGGGGGAGTTTGGGAGTACCAGGGGGATCATGGGATTAGGTGGGTCTCTGGCCTGTCCCCCCCCAGTGCTGGCCCTGGCGATGGCGAGGGACAGCTCCAGCAGGGGGTGACCATCACCCAGGCCAGGCTGGAGGGAACTGCCCTGGCCAGCCCCGACATGTCCTGGACATGGGGGTCCCCTCTCCTGTGTCGAGAGCCGATATCAAAAGCCACCGGCTGTCAGGATGCTTTTGTGACTTCCCCCCCCCCAACAGAGAGGTTTGTAAATGAGACCGCACGCGCGGCCGCCGTGGGGCCGTGTCTTAGAGTGGAGATTGGAATGCCCCTCACCACGCTCACAAATTGTTACCGAGACCAATGTTTAACTAACAGGTTTATTAAGAGTTAACACAAACTGAGGGACCGAGGTTCAGGGAAGGTAATCTAGGCATGTATCAGGAAGGAAATCGGGGTTCTATGGTATTAGTAAGTGCACGCCCCAAGAGAGAGGTGTGGGAAGGACTAATGGAGGAGAAGGGTAGGAATTGAGCCTGGTAGATACGTGTGAATGGGTGTGTGCGTGAGGGTGTGTGTGTGTATGTGGGTGGGTGTGTGTATGTGGGTGTGTGTGTGTATGTGGGTGGGGGTGTGTGTGTATGTGTGTGTATGTGGGTGTCTGTGTGTATGTGTGTGTGTGTGTGTATGTGGGTGGGGGTGTGTGTGTATGTGTGTGTATGTGGGTGTGTGTGTGTATGTGGGTGGGTGGCCGTACACGTGTCACCCTCCTTCCGCAGCGAGGATGTGATCAGCGTCCGGACGACCCCGCGGCGGAGCGGCCCCGCGACGGGGGGCAACCCGGTGCGTGGACCCCTCCGGCAGGCAACAGGCACAGGCAGTCCCGGCGGGCAGGCACAGCGGGCAAGGCAGGCACGGCTCCGATCCGGACAGAGACCCCCAGGCTCCGCTTCTGGCGGCGACTCCCCGGCTCCGCTGCGAGCGGCAGGGAGGGAGGCGATCCCCCGCGTCCAGCACAGCCCGCCCCGCGCAGCAGCCGCAGCACCGACAGGAGGCTCAGCGAGCCCAGCGGCTGCACCGGCACAGCCCGCCTCCTCTAGAGAACGTTCTCCTTTCATTGGTGGCTGAGTGCCCGGTCTCTCAGAGGCAGCCTGCTAGCTTTATTTTCTGCCAAGGCTCTTTCAGTTTGTGCTTGGCTAAATCAGCAAAAAGCACTCCGCTGGCTTGAAAGGCGTTCCATTTAGTCTTGTGTGGGGGAAAAAGGAGAAATAGTCTGTTCCCCACACCTGTCACTCCCCTGGCCATGGGGGACCCTCTCTTGTCAACTGTGGGAGTGGGGGTCCCCTCTCCTTTCACATCCCTGCTGACCGAGGTCCCCTCTCCTGTCACCTCACCCCTCTCCAGGCCCCCCAGGTCCCCCCAGTACTGGCTGCAATGCCCCCAGTCTCTCCCAGTGCCCCAGTGTGAGGATGATGAAGGGACTGGAGCCCGTGCCTTACGAGGAAAGGCTGCGAGACCTGGGGCTTTTTAGTCTGGAGAGAAGACTGAGGGGGGATCTAATTAATGTCTATAAATACATACTGCCTGCAATGTCCCCATCCATGAGGATGATCCGAGGGATGGAGCACTTCTGCCATGAGGACAGACTGAGAGACGTGGGGTTGGTCAGCCTGGAGAAGGCTCTGGGGACACCTTAGAGGAACAGGTTGCCCAGGGAGGTGGTAGATGCTCAATTCCAGGAAATATTCAGGGTCAGGTCTGATGGGGCTTGAGCAACCTGATCTTTTTTGAAGCTGTCCTTGAGACCAGATCTGGAGTATTGTGCCCAATTCTGGGCTCCCCAGTTCAAGAGGGACAGGGATATACTGGAAAGAGTGCAACAGAGGCCACAAGGATGACGAAGGGACTGGAACATCTTTTCATACGAGGAACGGCTGAGAGACCTGGGGCAGTTTAGTCTTGAGAAGGCTGAGAGGGGACCTGGTGAATGTCTGTAAATATCTGCAGGGTGGGTGTCAGGAATGGGCCAGTCTCTGATCAGTGGTGCCTGTGATAGGACAAGGGGAAATGGCACCAAGTGACAACACAGGAAGTTCCACCTCAACATGAGGAAAAAGTTCTGGACTGTGAGGGTGACGGAGCCCTGGGACAGGACAACCCAGAGAGGCTGTGGAGTCTCCTTCTCTGGAGGCTTCCAAGACCTGTCTGGACACATTCCTGTGTGATCCGCCCTGGGTATTCCTGCTGCAGCAGGAGGATTGGACTCCATGATCTTCAGAGGTCCCTTCCAACCCCTATGATTCTATGATTCTATGGTGCTATGATTCTGTGATTCTATGTCCCTGCCCATGGACCTTCAAAGGTCACCTCCAGCCCACACTGTTCTGTGAGTCCATGATTAGACATGTTCAAGGTCAGGTTGCTCCAACTTGATTTGGTTGAAGTTGTCCTTGCCCCCGGGCAGGAGGGGCTCCATCCAGAGAAAGGAGCTGGTGGCAGCCCCATCACCAAGGGCAGCAGGTCAGTGGTTGTCATGACACCATAACCAGCCAATCAGCAGTTGCCATGTCACCGTGATAGCACAATGGGCTGCACGGGGGTATCAAAGTGGCCACCACAGTGTGGTGTGTCCTACACTCTGGAGAAGCATCCAGAGGATGAACACAAAGACGAGCTCCCTTGTGGCTGTTGCCCCTAAGAAGCAACTTGCCATCATGAGGTGGACCGAGGTGGAGTTCTGGGATGGGATGGAGCCCACTTTCATGATGTCCAGCATCACAGCTGAAGGTACAGGCCTCCAGCCACTGCAGACACGTTGTGGTGAACAACGGTGGCACTGCAGCCATCTCGGGGTGTCTCTATGTGGGGATGACACTGGGCATCTGCCACAGCACCATGGCTCAGGAGATATTGGAGGGTTGAGAGCTGGTGGAAATGGAGGGTGACCTGGTTCTCCTTTGCTTTCCAGAACGAACGGCCATTTGGGACACGGTGGCTGGCTCCATTCAAGATCAGCTCCTGCTGCACAAGGTAGATCAACATCTACATCCTCCCCATCCACCCAGAGGGGTGGGAAGTCCCCATGGCCCCAGGGCATGCTCTGCAGTTCCTCTTTTCCTCCTCCAAAAAGCAAGAAACTCACCCCAAAAGTCCCCACCCATGAACAAGCATGCCATGTGGTGTCACCTCTGGCAGGTGGTGTTGTGCCAAAGGGTGGTCCTGGTTGCTGGGGACCTCCTGAATACTTTTTTGGAGGAGAAAGGACTCGGCATGTCCAAAGCACTCCCCAATGCCCCAGCTCATGCCTCTGAAGAGTAGGAGTGGGCAGGATGCAACCTGAAGCACCATTCCTGCTCAGGCCCACCTCTAGATTTTCCCTCTGGCCAGTCTTCACCCTTTGGTTCTTCTCTGCTTCAGGGGCTCCGAATTCCCAGCCTTGGCTCCTTCGATGCTGTCCCCAAACAGATCCAAGTTGGGGGTGAGGTGGTGACCATCCAGAGGCCCACGTTTCACCTGGCCAGGAACCTTGTGGTTGTCCACAACCTGAGGGACAACAAGTCCTACCTGCCCGGTAAGATGGTGGATGAAACCCTGGATGATTGCATGGTCATTGTGTCCCACCCCTGGGTCTGAAACACCAGCAGAAGGTCCACAAGGTGAGTGTCTCCATCCCTCTCGTGTGGTTTTCCAGGCAACAAGGAGCTGGAACCCCTCAAATACTCCAAAGTGGCCACAGCCATCTCTGTGTCCCGACGGAAAGTGGAGGGCTGCATCCAAGGCACTGTGTCCCTCCTCTCTCACTGCCTGGGGAAGGGGAAGAACGTCTCCCTCATCCTGAAGGATGTTGGGGTGCTCCTCATAGAGGGCACGAAGGTGCAAATGAAGTTCTTCTATGACTTCCTGGAGAGGATGTCTGGGAAGGAGAACTTGGAAAAAGCTGTTTCCCAGGTAAGTGTGTGGGTTTCTCCGTGGGCTGGGCAGTCCCACGGCAGTGTCCCAGCACTGCTGGCACGTGGCCCACCAGAACATGGCCACTTGGGCCAGGTGGGAGCTATGCTCCTACCAACAACTCTCACTCCTCTGACACTGAGGGCCTCATCACTGCTGAGGACGTCCTGCCATCTTTGTGCTCCTCCACTGCAGGTCCCCCAGCTGCTGAACATGACTGTGTCTCCAGTGGTGCCCGTGGCCTCACTGACTTTCTCTGGCCATGTCATCATCTTTCCTGAGTGAGTACGTTGGTGGCTGGAGCCACTCTTTGTCACAGATGTCCAAGGTAGCGTTTGCTCCTCATGATCACACGTGTCCTCCCACGGGGACACGAGGCAGCGACTCTTGTAGCTGTCCCGAGGTTGTAGTTGCTCCTGTGAGGCCAATGGGATGGGAAAGATGGAGGAATTTAGGTGACACTTTCTTCTCCTGGTCGCCTGGAATCCTTCGTTGGGTGACTGCACTTCTTGGGATGGTCCCCAAGGATGGGGCATGGTTTACTTGGGAAAAACATGGTGGCCTTTGGGAAAACAATGCCAAAATCTGCCTCTGAGAAGGAGATCCCAGTGAGCAGCAAGGGCTGGTGGTGCTCTGGGTCATGTCGGTGTCTTCCCCTTCTTTTCCAGGTTTGAAATGGAGGTTGTGTCCAAACCACCGCCCAGGCCTCTTCTCAAGACCTTGAAACAAGACCCTGGTGAGGACGATGAGACAAGGAGAGAGAGTCTTCCATCTCTTGGACAAGGTAGGAAAGGCCAAAGCAGCTCCTGGCTCCTTTCGATGACACAGGCAACCAAATTTGCCAGGGAAATCACCAGCCTTGAATGTCACAACTTCTCTCCTTTCTGTTTCCAGTGGGATTTCCTGATTTTCCCTTTGCTCCTGGTCCAAGTCCAACTCATGAAGACTTCTGGAAAGGAACAGGGCCAAAGAAGAGGAGCAGGTCTCGGGTCAGGTAAGGCTGGGGGCTCTGGGCAGTGTCTGGGTGGGGTCATTTTGCTCAGAGAGGTGGGAGATGCCCTATCCCTGGAAACATTCAAGGTCAGGTTGGACGGGGGGCTTGGAGCAACCTGGTCTTGTTGAAGATGTCCTTGTCCATGGTCTAGATGGACCTTCACAGTTCCTTTCAACCTCAAACTGCTCTATGAGTCCTCGATCAGAAGATTTCAAAGTCAGGTTGGCTGGGGCTTGGAGGTATCTGGTGTGGTTGAAGATGTTCCTGCTCGTTGCAGGGGGTTGGACTAGATGGACCCTCAAAGATCCTCTCAACCCCCATGTGGCTCACAGGGTGGGCAGGATGCAGCCTCAAGCCATCATGTCCTTAGGCAGATCTCTCCCTTTGTGTCCTTGCAGGAAGCAACCAGTGATACCGCGGGATTCCTCTGCCAAAAAGCAGCTGGTGACCGGCCAAGCCAAGGGCAAACCTGCCTCCAAAGGCCGAGCATCAAAGCAGGTGGTGAAATCTGAGAGGTACAGAGGAGGAAGGCGAGGAGGAGGCGGAGGAGAAGGAGGAAGAGGAGGAGGTGGAGGAGAAGGAGGACCAGGAGCAGGAGGACGAGGAGGAGAAGGATGGGTGGAGAAAATCCTTGCTGAAATGGCAGCGTCGAAGACAGCGAAGGCCCTGCCCAGCCGTTCCCAGCCAGCCTTGACTTTCCAAACACCACTGATCGCCGTGTTGTCGGCTGAGAGCTCCGGCATCTGGAGCCCACTGGAGTAGCCCACCCACCAGATTCTCCCAGGTGCTCCCAGGGCCACCAACGAGACCAAGATGGCCAAAATAGTGACATTGAGGCCTGAAGAATTCTGTCCAGTGGTGGAATAACCTCATGTTACGGTTTAAGTGGCCCCTGTAGGTTGTTGACACCTATATGAGGAATTAGAGAGAGGGTCTTTAGGCCCCTGAAGGACCCGGGATGGGCCAGAATTCCCTCCTGCTTCCTGCCATCCACTATACAAGCCAGGAGAACTGGGAGCTCAGCCCCCTTTTCTTCCTGGACCTTCTTCCTTGCTGCTGCTGCTGCTGCTCAGAGGGTCTCCAACTTGCCATATGCTCTCCAGAATCCAACTCCATCAGGTGCTGTGAGGAGCCGTGGACCCCTCTTCTGAGGCAGCCTTGCCACAAGGGACCCTCACCCACCTACTCCTGCCATCCTCAAGATGGGTTTTGTATCTCTCTGTGTGTCAGTTTACAGATCTGTTCTCCCCCCGACCTGTTACTCCCTTTTCTGGGTTAGAGTAAATTTATTCCAGTTTCTGTTTCCAACCCTTCAGTCTCTCTTCCTTAGTCCCCTTTTATCTTCCCTTGGGAGGGTGGAGGGGGGGGTAATAGGGAGCAATTCTGCCCTCTGGTTTGTGCTTTGCCCTGACCACTAAACCAGGACACCTCAGAAGATGACAGACATGAGGGTCTGGGACAATTCATAGAATGCCAGGTTGGAAGGGACCTCAACGATCATCTGGTCCAACTTTTCTAGGTACTACTGTAGTTTATATGAGGTGACTCAGCCCCCTGTCAAGCTGAGACTTAAAACTGTCCAATGTGGGGGAATCCACCACTTCCCTTGGGAGACTATTCCCATGTTTGACTGTCCCCATGGTGAAAAATCTGCCTCTTGTGTCAAGTTGGAATCTCCCCAGGAGCAACTTGTGCCCATCACCCCTCGTCTTTTCCATGGGACTCCTTGTAAACAGGGAGTTTCCATCTTCTTAGCAGCCACCCTTTAAGTACTGGAACATGGTGATAAGGTCTCCCTGAAGCCTTCTTTTCTCCAGGCTGAACAAAGCCAGCTCTCTCAGCCTCTCCTCATATGGCAGGCCCTCCAGTCCTCTAATCATCCTTGAGGCCCTTCTCTAGACCCTTCTCTCCAGCCTGTCCCATCCTTTTTGTAGAGCAGGGCCCAAAACTGAATGCAGTACTGCAGGTGTGGTCTGACAAGTGCCCAGTAGAGCAGGATGATGACTTCTTGATCTCTGCTGGTGATGCCCTTGTTGATGCAGCCCAGCATCCTGTTGGTTTTCTCTGCTCTGCAGCACACTGTGCACTCAGGTTGAGCCTGTTGTTCACCGAGACCCCCAGGTCCCTTTCCACAGGGCTGCTCTCCAGCCAGGTGGGTCCCAGTCTGAACTGCACTCCTGGGTAATGTGTTCCCAGACCATACACTTCTCCTCATTGAACTTAAGGTTCCTGCTAGTCCACCCCTCCAGCCTGTCTAGGTCATCCTGGAGGGTGGCTCTCCCTTCTGGGCCACCACCATCTGGCAGCCACCATCTGAGAGCTGCCACCGGATGCCACCATCATCTGGCTGCCACCAATTGGGTGCCAGACACGTCAACACCACCGTGTCCCTCAGCACAAGGGAAAACGTCTTGACTGTGAGGGTGACAGAGCACTGGGACAGGCTGCCAAGAGAGGCTGTGGAGTCTCCTGCCCTCAAGACATTCCAAACCCACCTGGATGCCATCCTGTGTGATGTGCTCCAGGCAATCCTGCTTTAGCAGGGGGCTGAACTAGATGATCTCTAGAGGTCCCTGCCAACCCAACGATGCTGCAATTCCATGACTCCCCGCGGGGACAACTCAAAACAGCTTCTTTACTTTCTGTGGTGCCCAGGGAAGGGCAACGGAGCTGGGGAAGGGGCTGGAGCACGAGTCTTAGGAGGAGCAGCTGAGGGAACCCCCTCAGCCACCTCGGAACCCCCCTCCTTCTAGGAACTCCCCCCCTTCTAAGCAGCAAGAGGAATCACGGGGTGACTGGACGGTGGTGAACAGAGATGGACAAAACAAGAAACTGAAAAGCTCACCTAGAAACCAACGCCCCGAAACACAACGTACTTCATCACAAGGTAACAAGGGGCCATACACTAAAGCTTAAGGAGGAAGCCAGGCGTATAGGGATCCCAGCTTCACTTTTGGCTCAGAGTTATTTCTTGTGATCTCCTAAAAGAACTAGGGGGGAAGGTCGCAAACTGAGCTGCTGAAAGGCCTGGAGGACAAATCCTATGAGGAGAGGCTGAGGGAACTGGGGTTGTTTAGTTTGAAGAAGAGGAGGCTGAGGGGAGACCAAATTGCTCTCTACGACTACCTGAAAGGAGGTTGTAGGGAGGTGGGAGTTGGTCTCTTCTCTCCAGTCAGTAACGACAGGACGAGAGGGACTGGCCAGAACTTGAGCCAGGGGAGAATTAGGCTGGACATGAGAAAGAATTTCTTTACTGAAAGAGTGGTTTGACAGTGGAACAGGCTGCTCAGGAAGGTGGTGGAGTCACCATCCCTGAAAGTGTTTAAAAGAAATACAGATGTGGTACTTAAGGACATGATTTAAGCATTAACGGGTAGATAAAGGTTATGCTGGGTGGATTTAGGTTCTGGTTGGACTTGATGATCTTCAAGGTCTGTTTCCAACCAGGTTGATTTTGTGATTCTGATTCTGTGATTCTGTGATCCGTAACTATGGGGGAGCTCAGGAGGAAAGTCACTGTGGCCTTTTCTTGAGGTGGTTTGTATTGTCAGCACTGACTGTGTTCACTGCTGACTGTAGTGCAGGCATCAGGTGGAGCAGCACAGGCAGTTTTGTGAAGGTGCTTCTTGGTTGCTGGTTGGAGACACTTCTTGTCAGGCTGTGAAGGGCCTTGTGGTCTGTGTGCTACCTGTCCACTTGCAGGGGTGTTGCCTCCTCCCTGTCAGGTGGCCCACCTGGATAGGTTTTCCTACAGAGAGAGAGAAGGGGGACAGGGAAGGAACGAGGCAAGAGTGTTCTTGTTTTTCAGGTGTGCACTTTTACCTCCAGATGGCTGTTCAGGTGGTGAAAATCCAGTGTCAGTCAGTAGGGTGTGTAGAGCAGGTGGATGGTGATTTCTATGCTAACCCTGGTGTTCCCCAGCACACAGACATGGCACACAAGCCCACGGGCTGACTCTGGCAGCAGCCAAAGCACCCGTCTTGGTGCAGCTGGGGCTGCCCTGTAGCCCTGGGGGAACAGGCTGAGCTCCTTCATAACGCTGGTGAAAGCTGGAGTGTGGCACAGAATGCCCTGGTTGTGCCCCGTGTGCCTGTTGGTGCAGTGTGGAAAACTGCTGGTGATTCTTCTGTGTGAGGTTCAGCTTTAGATCTTGATCCTGCTTTTGGATTTTCTGTACCTTTTCAGAACCCTCTGTACCTGGGCAGAGCAGCAGCTGGTGCAGTGCAGAGCAGGACGTTGTACAGAAGGTTACATCAGACAGTGACATCTCTGCAGGTGATGTGCACTCGTGTGGCATGGGTGCTTGGGGGCTTCCTTGGCTGACTGTCTTCCTCAACCACCACCATTTGGTCAGCTCTTTGCTAACAGAGCGTATTCATGCTGGGCTCTTTCTTGCAATCTAGAGATGTTTCTTAAACTTGTAGGTGTAAGACTAGAGCTCTGGTGTGTTGGTTTGTTTGTCGTTCAGCACAGCTTGAAGGAGCAGTTGTTCTGGAGATGCAGCCATTCCTGCTGCCTTGTGTTGCATTGGCTGCCCCAAGTTTCATTGTTGTGACCTGTAGAGTTGTCCATGTGAAGTGTTTCTTGTACTGGTTAGTTTTTAGCTGCCACATCTAATGTCAACATGTCATTTCATGTCTGAACAGCAACAGATGACTCGTCCAAAGGAGACTCAAGAAGGTGAGACTTTCAAAATACCCAACGGTGACTTGAGGGACGATTGGAGAGACACTGGACTCATCGTGCTTTGCTTTTCCAGAAGCTCTGAGGATGAGGAGGATGAGGAGGGTTGGAATGTTTCTAAAGAAGAACTCCATTGCACCCCCAAGGTAGGGTGTGTGAATCATATCCTTTCAAAAGAAATGATTTGCAGGCAAGTTTTCTCCGGGATGGAAGGAGCCTTCAGTTGCAGCCAATATTGTGGGTTCTTTTCTCCTCTCTGAGGTGCCATTCCGTGCTTGCCTGTCACCTCCCCCTGCAGGTTTTCCCTCTTTGGAATGTGGGGCAGTGTCCTTGGTGTCAGCTCCAGGCTCTCAGCCCTGCTCTTTTTACTGATGTTCTGCAGAATCCCCACCCTGTGCAGTGGTGTCTGGAGCAGCTGTTCTGTGGCACTGGGATCCTGCAGGGCTGAGGAACCTGAGTGTGGTGGTTCAACCCACTCTGCAAGGCTGGAGGTGCCAGCCTGTTTAGTTTTGACATGATTTCATGTTCTTGCACTGATTTAAATAGACATGATGCATTTTTCTGGCCTGATCTGGAAATGTAGGGATATTTTGGTGAGTGTAGGTGCAGGGACTAATTTCTGCCTTGGGTCTGGGGATCTGAACAGTGCCTTGTGCACATGTGCAAGTGAACATTCTGAAACTGGGATCTTACAGACAGCTGAATGTTACTAAGTATTAGAAAGAATAAAACCTGTGAATAAAGAACTGTGCTGCATGTAAATGTAGTTTTGGCCCCAACTGGCAGAGGTGCCTGCCGAGTGTTTTGGGGTGCAGCACCCACGGAGTTGGGTGTGTGAGGAGTGTCTGTGTAGTTAGGAGTGCAGGATGGAGCCAGCACCTGAGCACGATCAAAAGGACAGCCTGGTTGTATTTACTGTTCAAGATTGGATGGGAACAAAGTAGTTGTTGTTGTTGCTTTAAAATAACTAATTTTTAATTTTTTTTGATCAATCTTTCTTTACAGAAGCAGCAGAAGCCAAAGTTGAGGCTGTCCTGGATTGAGCCAGGGATAGTGGATGCTTCCCAGCAGCACAGGAAAAACAGTAAGCTATCTGGGAAAGATTCCAGGATCTACTGATCTATGAAAGTTGACTTGCTAAGTAGGGTTTGTGGTTGGGGTTTTTTTTCCATAGTAAATGAGAAAAGTACATTTTGAAAACATGGCACTTAGTCATTTGAGAAATAAATAAGCCATATTGTTAACATGAAGATATAAATCCCCTCCTAAGCCTTTGTCCCAGATCAAGTCCTTCATCCTGCCCGTCCCTTGCCTGGCTCCTGTTGATGACATTCCCATATGGCTCCTCTGCTGTGCATTAGTCTGGAAACACACCAATTGCAATTGAAATACATGTAAATAAATAACACCTGTGTGTGCTTGAAAGCTGGGCCAGAGGTGAGCACTGCTGGTCCTCAGCTCAGGTCTCAGAGCAGGAGGAGAAGGCCCCATTCCCACTGTCCGTCTCCAGAGAGCAGCTTGGGCTGGTAGGTGTTCCCAGAGCATGTGCAGCTGCTGCTCAGACGCTGCCCAGGGGGCCTGGCAGGAGCTGCTGTGTTCAGGTGTTGTGCCTGTTGCTGCTTTTCTGCCCGTGGGCATTTCCCCATCAGCGTCTGGCATGGTGCAGGGAGCCAGAGCCCAGGCTGGAGCCAGCAGTTGCCCTCTTCTGGGGTGGGGGCCCTCGCTGGTCTCCAGCTCCTTCCCCCGTCTCTGTGTCCCTGTCTCCCCACGAGGGAATCCTCAGCCAGTTTTCCCTAGTGGAGCAGCTTCAAGCAGAGCCATGAAGACAGTCTGAGGTGGCCAGGAAGCCCCTGAGACTGAGCCCTGTGTTGGTCTGCTAGAGGAGAGCTGTGGCTGTCAAGGCCCTGGAACAGAAAGGGCTTCTGTGTGTTGGGGCCGAGGCTTGGAGCTGTGAGCCTCTACTCGTTTGGCAATGGCCCTGCTGAGGGGTCTGGCTTCTGGGAAGGTGCAGGGAACAGCTCAGGGTCAAGGAAGATCTTTGGAGGGAGCACGAGGAGAGGAGCCTTGTCTCCTGGTGCCTGGAGCCAGGTCAGTGTGAGGGTGTTTTGGAGAGCGTTTCTGCGGCACCTCCTGTCCCGTGGGACATGATGGCCAAGGCCAAGTTGTGGAGCTGTGGGCTGGTGAGCAGGTGACCACGACTCTGTGTAGCACAGGGCTGCATCTCCTGCATGTTCCCCAGCATGTGTTGGGTGTTGCTTGGAGCTGTGCCAGCTGTTGTGCAGAGCCATCTTCTTGTGGAAAGGAGGCCAGAGGAGGCAGCAAAGTGAGGGAAATGCTCTGCTGTGTCTGGGTGTGAGGAAAGCCTTGCGTAACACTCGGGTCTGAGGTTGTCCTTCAGCAGTAGAACCGCTGGACATGGTTTGGATGCAGGGCTTGACTGCTGGGGAATAGCAGAGGGGAAGAAAAGCCTTCAGTGTCTCACTTGTGCCCTGGTCTGTAGGTGCCGTGCCAGCAGTGGGAGCGGAGCAAGAGGAAGACGCTGATTCTTCTCCCTGGGATTCTGAGGTACTTTCTGTGAAGGAGACGGAGGTTCCTGCCGCGGGGGCGAGGGTAGGAGCGAGATGCAGAAGCACTTGAGAGCTTGCTTTTGCCTGGGGCCCTCCCGCTGATGAGGCTTCTTTCCTCATGTCCTGCTTCTGCCCTACGTTGGGGAGTGGGGCCCTTGGAAGTGCTCCTGGTCTGGGCCAGCTGCCCAGGCAGGAGTGGAACAAAGTGAGGTCAAGCGAACGCCTCGGGTCTCGTAGCAACTGGCCTTTGGGTTTGGTTTCTCAGCTGTTTGCACGGATTTGATCTGTGAAGATTGACTGCCATGTAGGACAGTTGCTGGGGTGATGGCTGCAAGCTGAAATAAGACTTGAGAGCAGGAAGCTAGGGGTTTTCCTGGGAGCCAAGTAGGGGAAAAGAAGGAAGGTGTTCCGGAGTGCTGTCACTGAAGTGAAGCTGGGCTGCCATGAGGAAGTGGGCTCTCAGGGGCTTTGCAGAAGCAGGGGTGAGACTTAGGACATCAGGCATTTCTTTCTCCTGGCACAGATTTCCATGGAAAAGCCAAGGGCCCTGTAAAACCAAGCTCAGCAAAGGTTGCCTTTTGTCTCACCCAAGAATAGTACTGTTCATGTTGTCAGTGGGTGGCAAAGAGGATGCTTGTTTCTGCTCTTTCCAGCTGTTCTGGTTGATCTCTTTTAGGAAGAATCACCTGAGCAGGAAGCCAAGCAGGAGAAGCAGGAGAAGGCAGGCAGTGGTGAAAAGCTACCAACTGCAGCTGCTGAGAGGGTGACGAAGTATCCTTGGGATGACAGCCCTCCAGTCCACAAGACAAGTTTGGAAAACAACACTGGTGAGAGCAATGAGTTAGTAACTACTGATCCAAATTCTCCCTCTGTGAATATTAAGGCACAGTAAATGAACTAAGGTGGTGATTGTCTTCTGAGACAGCAGATGTTTCCCTCCTCTGTGAATCCTCGTGGGCATTGGCAGAGCAGGAGAGCAGCTTTTCTTCCCTTTTGTTCATCAGAGAGAGAGATGAGGGACCTTGAAGAGAGAGGAATTATTTATTTGTGGCCATTTATAGTGATATTCAAAATCTTTCCTCTTTACATTAAGAAGCAAAACGCCATGGAAGAAAAGATTTCACAGAGTTGCACATTAAATCTTTGTGATGATAATTCTCTCTCCTGCAGTTCACAAATTGGAGGGGATGTGTTATTTTGTGTTTAGATTTTTCTCATTAATACTCAAGATGCACTGTCAGTGTTAATAAGTAGCATTAAGTCCTGCTGGTTATAAACATGTAATGTTTTTCACTGTAGCTGAGCAGTCAGAATCTACCTCCCACACATCAACACCAGGTGAACCAAAAGACATCAAGGAAGCTGTGGAGAACTCTGGGGTGCAGGTACGTCAACCCAATGGTTTTGAATTAGTCTGAATTGGTAAATCGTGTTTTACTGAGGTAAAGAACTAACCAGTAAGTGAATAATGCTGAAGTGAGAGTCCTGGAGATGGAGGTTGTGTTACAGTCTGAACTGAAGTTGGACAGAGTCTTCTTAGGCTGGGGTAAGATCCTTGCCATGATACTGGATGTTTGCTGCTCTGCTGCTTGGTTTCCAGCTGGTTTGCTTAAACTGGGACCAGTGTGTTTCCCCTTGTGCTGTGCAGAGAAACAAGGCAGGGAAGGGCATTTTGTTCCCTGTGCAAAATGCATCTTCAAGTGAGGAGGGAGATGTGTCTGTGACCTGCTGCTCTGTTTGAGTCAACACGCCTGGGCTGCCTCTTTGTAAGAGAAGGATCACGCACAAAATCTTGACTTTTGGGCACCTCTCCCTGCCTCTGCAAAACACGCGCTTGTTTGGCCTTGTTAGTGAGTCTTTGGAGAGGGAAATTGCTTTGTGACAAATGCCAGCAGTTACAGAAAGCAGGCAGGCTAAAAGGTAAAAGCAAACTGAATCTTCAGACCATTTAAATAATGGTTCAGATATTTTAAATAATGTTATTATTTGGTTGCTGGCTTAAGGGGGATAATCTCTATTTGGGATGTCTCTTTGGGTTTGAAGGGGATGTTACACTTGTGTTGTGTGCAGACATTGTGCACGTGCAGGGCTCACAGTCACTTAGGGGTTACCTGCAATTTCACTCTCAGCTTTGGAGTTGTGCCTCAGTATGAGAAATGTTAAAATGCAGCTTAATGCAGAAGTGCTTTTGCAGATTCCTTTCCCAACTGGCCATTTCTTAACGTTCCCAGAGTGAGGAATCCAGGCAGGAGCAGTTGGCCCAGCTCTGGAGTGAAAACCTGTTACTGCACCAGCAACTGGAAGAGGTGCAGAACACACAGAGCATCAAAGAAGAAGTGGTGACAGTTGCCCAGGGCTGGTTCAGTGAAATGTTCAACCAACTCAGAGCTGCTGCTGAACAGCAAGTTGACCTGCTGGGAGAGAGGAACAAGGAACTGAATGATTTAAGAGAACAAGTCTTTCAATACAGGACTGACAAAATAGAAAGAGAGGTAAAGTCCAGACTGTTGGGAGTGTTGAAGACTATTAGCAGTGTCTGGGCATTAGTTAATGTATGTGATTTGGGGCTTCTAAGGGGCCTGCCTGTTCCTCAGAAAGTGAATTTCTGGCACTGACCTAAGCTTGCTCTTCTCTATTTTATGATGTGTGGCAATATTGAAATGTGTCCATTCTTTGTGGCTCTGTGAAAGACTAATGAGCAGGACAGCAGCCTCATGAGGACACCAGTTCAAGTGTCTTTCTGCAAATTCCCACAGGGCAGGAGTGTGAAACCTGCTCCTGTGCAGAGCAGGAGCCTGAGGGTCTGTTGCTCAGCCAGGCATGAACCAAGTGTTGCTGCCATTGCTGCAGGGAGATGGTTTTGATCAAGAAAAGAGAGGGAAGAGAATTAGGAGGGGGGAGGAATAGGAAGACAATTGAAAAAGCTGCAGGGAGTGGCAGAATATTTTATTATGTGTTTCCCTAGGAGTAGGGACAGTCTTCTCTCTTGAGAGAGCATCCCACCAGTCCCAGGCAGAGCAATGGTTTAAAAGTTGCCTGACCCATTTTGTTCATCTTCCTTAACCTTCTGGAAAACAGGAACCAGTCCCATCGAGTATTTAGACACTGGGGTGGAAGGTTTGTCTCCCTTGATGGTTTGAATAGTGCTTTAACATGACATTTCCTTCTTCATATCAAATTCAGAACCTCTGAGTGAGGTCAATCCCTGCCTGGGTCAGAGAACCACCTGATTCTTCATGTTTTAGTTTCTTTAATGGGGAAGAAGAACTCCAGCAGGGCTGTCAATCATTTAAATCTGGGAGTAACTTTGTATTCTTAGTACCAAAATAATGGGTTTCTTTTGAAGAGGATGGATGGGAGGATGGATGGATGGATGGATGGATGGATGGATGGATGGATGGATGGATGGATGGATGGATGGATGGAACTACCCAGCTTTTTGCAACCTAATCTGTCAGTAGGGAGGCAGTTGTTATTCTAAAATGAACTTGGTCAGAAGAGTGCAAGGGGATGTGGTTGGACATACACTTAAAGCGTCTCTCAAAAGAGCTTTCAGGCAGATGTGTTCATTTAATGATGTTTTTATAATGGAGAAATAGAACCAAGAAGGATCTAATACAAAGTCCTGCCTTTAGACATTAGAGGAGTATCTGCAGTCAAACTATGGCTCCTACATCACAACAGATTTCTCAGGATTTTGTCAGGAAAAAACACACGATCCCACTGTGTGCTTGTGTATTGTTTGAGAAGAATGAAACTTGAGCCTTTTTTATGTGTTAGGAAACAGAAACCCTCCTGAACAGCTCCTGAGGGTTGGAGGTGCTCAGCTGAGAAAGATGAAGGGAGTTGGCCATCTGTGCAGATGCTGCTGATGGCAGGCACAATGGCACACCTTTGAGTTCAGTCCCAAGACAGGTCTAGTTGTGTCATCAAATAAGCTGCAGGAAAGGCACATTTCATGTTCTTACAACTTTCTTCATGCTCATTTAACTGTTTCATCAGGACATGGTCAGACAACTGCAGCAGGAGCTTGCCCATGCTCTTGAAAAGCAATCCATGTCAGAAGCTTTGCTTGAACAGACCAAGTGCTGCTGCAGGGAGCTGGAGAGAGAGAATCTGGGCTTGCAGGAGGAACTGAAAGAGGTGAAAAGCAAGGTGCAGAGTGTTGACCTAGAATCCTAGAAGAAACTTCAACAGGCTGGATTGGATGCTGAGTGAATGAATTGCACTGCTTTATAAAACTTGGTGTCCCTGTCTTTGACATGAGGACACTATGTCCTTACTTGGTCACAGGTTTGTATTTGCTCAGGAGCTCTGCAAGATAAACTGATGTGTCTGGAGTTTGGTTTGGCCAAGCAGGTTGTCTGATTTCTGAAGAACAGGAGAAATACTGGTCTGCTGCATTTGGGCTTCTTTCTGCTCACTGTGCTTCCCCTCACACCCCCCAGGTAACACAGAATCACAGACTTGGGTTGGTTGGAAAAGACCACTGCCAAGTCCACCACTGCATCATGTCCATGTCCTCGGCTCTTCAAAAGCACAGCCCATGCCTACCTTTCCCTTATTCCACTCTTCCCTTTCTGTCCCATGTCCTTGTTCTCTTGTGCTCTGCTAGGCTGTGAGCAACACAAAGGAAGTCTGTGGAGGACCTGCTGGCCCTGCTCCCTCTGTGGGGCAGGCAGATGGACACCTGGCAGGATCTCTGTTGCAGCCATGGGCTACAGGTTCCTTGCATTCCCTGCTGCTCCTGGCCCTGTGACATCCACTCGGGACAGTCTCATTTCCTTCTTTTGACTCATAAAATTCTGCTGCATCCCAGCCCACGTCTCTGTCTCTTCTTTCTCTCTGCAGACCCTGGCGAAAGATACCCACGGAGATAGATGTTGCTCAGGGGTGGTTCTGGGAGGGCTTTTTGGGGAAGTGGTGGAGTCACCATCCCTGGAGGTGGTTAAGGAAAGGCTGGATGTGCATGGTCTAGCTGATGTGGTGGTGTTAGGTCACAGGTTGGACTTGGATGATCTCAGAGGTCTTTTCCAGCCTCAATAATTCTGTGACTCTGTGATTTAGGCACCTTTAAAGCACCTTTTGTGCTTTAAGCACTCCAAACCACGTGGTTCCCTCCAAGAAATACATTTTCAGAGTAAATAAAACCCCATTTCTTTATTCTAACAGACACTGGGGAGGTCTACACCCAAGTTTCCCTGTTCCAAAATGTCTAATGTGCCCTGCAGGGATCTTAAGAGGGAATTGTTTTCCTTGTGGAGGATTTTAAAATTATGTAGCATAATCTGATTTGCTGAAAAATGCAGGAGCCTTATTCTGCTACTTCTTCCTAAAGTAAAATGCCAATTGCTTTCACAGGGCATGGTCCTCATCTAAGAAAGCAGCAAAAGCTGCACAATAAACACAACATTAACAGTCATATAATCTTACATTAACATACTATAATCTCACCATGCCTGTACCACGTCCTCTGTTTAAACTGATCTAAAAATCAACTAATACACACCTGCTTTACACCGAGGTTAAAAAACAAGGGGTGAAAAAGCATACAAGAAACTTCCATTTGACTGTAGGAAACTGAAACTCTAGCAATTTAAATGGACGTGGAGAAAATATTTTCATCAAAATTAGATTTTAGGAGCTTCTGGTATCAGAGGCAATAATGACAGTGTAGGTTTTCAATTAAAAAGCTGCTCTGGATGCATAATTACGTGCTATAAAGGTTCACTTGTATGCCTGGAGAAACAAAGAAGATGGAAGAAGCTATTAACGAATTTTTCTTACAAGCCAGCAATCTTCTTTAAAAAACAACAATACATTAAATCAAACAGAGTGGGATATGAACCACAGAACCTTAAAAGTTATAAAACAGACACTGAAACTGAATGATTCCAGAGAAAACTGGTATCTGTGATATTTACAGAAAAAGCACATTTCCTTGATAGAAGATCCTTTTTCCCCAAGTCTTTTTTATTCAACAGGCATAAAATCAGCTTCTCAAGCTTGTAATTGAACATACTATTAATATTTGCTCTTCACCTTCTATTTCCACTACATGCAGCATTCGAGCACACAAAAGGGCATGACTATTTAGGCCACTGTGTAAACCACAGTGCTGTTCAAAGAACTCATCATCTTGAAATTATTCAGCCTCAAGGCTGGAACACTCAGGTTGGATTCACACAAATCAGTAGAATCTCTGCTGTAAACAGATGTAATTGCAGAAGTTTTTACATCTCTATAATTCTGAACACGACAAATGCAGAGTTAATACACTTTTAATAAGATAATAATCACATGACACTGTTCATTTAACCAGGGACGTACCAACAGAGCAGCATGTTTCTTCAACTGCAATTTTTACAGATTTTCAAAACTCCCAACCAACACAGCCTATCAACAATTTCTAGGTTAACCTCTAAGAAAAAATAAACAAATTAACTGAGCATTTGCCCCTGATTGATCATGTAGTCTCTGTTTACTACACTAAGATGTGTGAATGCAATGGCAATTTAGACTGAAGAAGCAGGACTAAACATCACCTGCTGGGTGACCAAAACACTGCGTAAGCTCAGTGTGCATAACAGGAATTCATTAAAAAAGTCCTACCTGTGGGCACAAAGTCTCTATGTGATTAGCAGCAGAAAATCTGGACAATTTTCACTGCATCTTCATTTATTGACAATGAACAAACAAGATTAGCAACCTTGAAGAAACAAACAGTTTTGTAAGAAAGTATTCATCCCCAGACTCTCAAACTTGCCAAAAAACATCTCTGCTAGAAAGCCTTCATTAGCTGGGGAAATGAATTTGTCAAGGAACAGAACTGAACATGGTAACATGGAAGAAAAAAACTACACAAACGGAAGAGAGAGCGGGGCGGGGAGTGAGCAGTGGGGCAGAGAGAGAGGAGCGGGGCAGGGGCGAAAAAAAAAAGGGAGGAAAAAAAAAATGCTTCCCCTCCTCACTCTTCAGCTGGAAGTCACCTAGAGATGTTTTGGTATCATCATAACAAAACTCTAAAAGGCACTATTCCCTCCACTCCAAAAAATTCAGTTATTTTTCTAAGGTCAGGGGTTTTCACTATTGGTTACAACAATCCATTCCCATTGGCTTGAAAATGTTAATTTCTTCCCCCCATCACTGAGCTGCTTGTGTCCCCCAAACATAACACTGCATTCATTCCCATTGCATTAGCACACAATCATACAGAAAAAGCAACACTCTACAAGGCTCAGTGCAAATACTGTTGATCTATTTCCTAAAGAGCTCCTCAATGTCTAAAACAGAAACATTTCAAAGGTTAAAAAAAAAAAAAAAAAGGCAATACAAGCCATTCCACCAGGAACTCTTTGAGCAGCTTTCTCTCTTTGCCATAAGGTTCCTCAAGTTCCCCAGTTGCACTGGCTGAAACATCTTGGTACTAACCCAGTCATTGACATAGATTGTGTCATAGAATCACAGAATAATAATTTTGGTGGGAATAGGTTTCCAGAGGTCATGTAGTCCAATCCCCTGCTCAAAATATGAGAATGAACTCTAAACCAATCTATGTCAGCAGCTCCATGCAGCAGATCAGCATCTGGAGACAAATTAGGGGCATGTTACCAGATCACACTGAAGATTAGAAGGCCAAAAAAACCGTAGCTCTTCTCTGAGAACACATGCTCAAGTTGGGAAGGATCTCTTATTCCACAATAATTCTCTTTTATTTCAAGTCAGCAGCCATGGCTATTTTTAGATATATAATGAGAAAAACACTGTTTCTGGGCTTACACTTCCCCCATCCTGATTCCTCAGCTCTAAGTATGCCTTGGAGATGGCCCAATTCATAACAGTATTCTCCAAGTACAAGCACCAAACTAAGGAGATGAGCATTAGGAATTTATGTTAAGCCACTCTAAAACAATTAAAAAGGACATGTCTGCATTATTTGCACTACATGTCTTTTAATAAAGAACTATGTGGGTACTTCAGAATAAATACATTTATTGTGTTAAGTTTCTGCTGGGCATTTGGAATTCCTACTGCAGTGTTATACCAACAGTGAATTTCAGTTTGATTGACATTAGCAAATCTTTTGTCGCCTCAAGAAAATGGGCAGAAGTTTCTTCTGGCATTTAAGTGGCACCACTTTCCTATGTGAAACTTATGTGTCAGTAAAAGCATTTGCTGTCGACCTCATTAGGTAATTAGACTAATAGCTGTTCCATCCAAAGGAAAATCCAGATTCCACAAAGTCATTAGCATGGTCTCAACCACCAGTGTGCTAAGTGTCAGTGTTCTCCTCACCACTCCTGAAAAGATCTTCTTAACATAAACCCAAAACACAATAATCCAAATAAACTGACCTGAAAGAGTCAAACGGGTGTGGATGTGTAATTTTCCCAAGCATTGGGCAGGGCATTTGAGAACCTGAAGTCTCTTTCAAAGCTGTGATGGTGCTAATAAGGATGACAAGCTGCTGCATCATCAATGCTAAATGCCTAGGACCCATTACAAAATCAAGACCTATCCCCTTGCTTTCCTTTAAGCACCATGAGTATGTTGAAAGGTTTCTCAAATAGCAAAAC